>VBVR01002678.1:0-21254 GCA_011638315.1 Tetramorium parvispinum
ATTCGAACGCGAAGATTGCGATCGAGTTGCGAGCTGCGATATAAATGTCAAGTGATTGTGATTCATATTTTATTCCTATTTTCTTTTCATGATATTAGTATATCTTCATCGTGATTATATGCAAATTGGTAAACGAATTATTAATATTTTCAACAATATTGTTGTCGATAATTATCGAAATAAAATACACAGCAAATGAAAAAGGAACGTGTAAATGGGCATGTCTAGACGTAAAAAATTACCTTTGGAAGGCAATTAGATGTAGATATGCTTTTAAACTCAACATATCGACTTTCTTTCATTTCTGCCACATCTTTTTGGCTAAATAAAATCTTGAAAATACTTTCGATGTATTTAACATAAAGTAAAAATTCATTGATTAGAATAATTCCGATTTCCGTTGTTCTCTTTGTTTATCGAGCAGCGGTAAAAATATGTAAGAGATTCCTATTTTATTTGGTTAGATTAAATTTATGTTGTGAAATACGACGAAGTGAATAAGTTAATGAACGAATATGTGAATGCGGAATGATGTCGAAACACGAAGATTCGCGAATCGCACGATAGAAATGGTCGCTGTGTTCGAGCCTCGAGTATAGAATTACGAGTTTATGGAGAGAGAGAGCGCGCCGTATGTTTAATTCGCGATATCATTATTTTAATACCGCGAGCGGATGGACGGACAGACGCGTTGCCGTCCGTTGTGTAATGCCGTGTGTTGCGCGAGGATTTAATTAATCGTATTCCGGAATTTACAACCCGCTGACAGCATTTTTGATACGGTATTTGGAAACTTTATGATCCATTTGCCAAACGCCAACTCTAATCAGACTCGTTCAGAATCGCGGCAGGACTTTCATTTCAATGTACCCTCTCGGTTGCCAGTCATTAACGGGACCGTCACTCGTAAATATTAATTAAAATCCCGTTTTCAGAGGAATGCCGATTTGCCGGACGAATATTCTAATTAAAGCTACGCGCTCTCGAGACCGGCGGGACTCGTATATCGCTGGTAGAATGAAACTCTCATCCTTCTGTCCGTCGAAACAAATTAATTCGCGCGATAGATGCGCGCAATACTTTAAATCCGTGCATCTATCGTGCATCTAATCTTTTTGTTTACACGGGTGCAAAATAAATCACGCTTGTGTTCGATTTCGAATAAATAATCAAAGATTTATATTTTGTACAACAGAGTAGAATTTCTACTTAAAATACGGAAGTATTTTACCTTGAATGCACTTCCGTTCGCGTCTACGTCTCCCAAGGGTATATCGTGCTGCGCGTTCCAAGGATTTAAGTAAAGCAAGCGCAGATCCGAAGGTGAAACATATGTTTTCGTTAAGGCAAACCAATTTTTAATAACTCGAAATTGGACGGCCGAGTGTTAACATACATTAAGTTTAACGCCGCTCATGAGAGATCATAATTAAATCACACGCGTGAAAACCCCGCCCCTCCTCTCGAATCGAGAGTTGAACGTCGAAAAACGAGAGCATCTTACATCTCCGAGATTAAAAACTACGACAGCGATGGAATGTAAAACGATAAGTGACAAGTGCATTGCGCGCTAATAGAATAGCCGATGCAGTCGCGAAATATCACAGAAATCGCAGAGATCGTGATCACCATAGGAGACGTAAACGCGCCGATTTTCGAAATAAAGAGAAAAGCGATTGATATATTCGTGATATAAACGTGCGATTTTTGTCGCGCGTACGAATAAAAACAATTCGTATAGTCATCACAGCTTTAAATAAATTCATTTCTCTACGCACCGATTGCGCACTGCGCGTTGCATTGCCGACCCTAGGATATTGAAGACGAATAAAATGTATACGGCCAGCGTTAAAACGCTGTTAAAACGTATAATATTATAAATTAGGAACATGTGCTATAATAATTTTAGATTCTCACGTGTCCTCCAGTAATTAATAATAATATCCAATAAATCATAAAAAAGATTTAAAATATCCAATATTAAAAATAACATCCAATTAAAATAATAGTTTTGCCTGAAATTTAACGTCATTAAAATTAAATCATAAAAATAGTCCGGCACAAAATTGATTTCGAAAACAACCCTTCTCGCATGTAGCGCGGAACATGGATTGAAATAACTTTTCCGAGGTGTACGCGTGTTTTTTTTTTACGCCTCTGTCGGAGATGATTCGTGTTCTAAGATCAACTTAGGAGATTATCTACTCGCGGCGATTCGAAGGAAACCGAAATCGGTTCGCGCGCGTATGTCGGCCATCGATACGCCTCCCTATTTCTCGTAAGGCGATTCCTTCGATGCCGTTCCGCAGGCCTCCGCGCACGGAATGCGATGAATATTTCAGAGATCGATCGATTTCGAGCGACTCTGCTCATTCAGCAGGGGGGAAGGGGGAAGGCCCTTGCAAGGAGGACGACGGAAAGTAAGTGGCTGCTAAATATACAATGCGCTCAACGAATCGCTTAAAAGGAAGAGGCCAGAGAAAAGAGCCTCGTTGCGCGCTCGCCTACAATCGCATGCGATCGCTCCGGCCACGATAATGTGTTTACCGTATTCGAGGATCCGCGAAGACGCGGCTGTTTTTCGTTCGCGTACACTCGCGTGTCGCACCGAATTAAATTACTCCACGAGAGACGGAGGGGCGGGAAAAATCAATGGGAATTACGTTTGTACCTTCGCCTTCGAGGAATCGAACCCGCCGGCTCCCGTCGACAATGGTCGTCCCGTTCGTTTTTTTCGAAAAAAAAAACCATCGATTTACTCACATAGACCACTTGCGTGCGCGCTAATTACCTTACCTTACCTAGTAGGAAAACAAAAGTATGTATCTCGAATACTGGTTCTCGTATCACTCGGACATTGGGGGGGTCACTGCATAACGCGGATAATACGCGGGATACAGGGTAACAGGCGTGAGAGGCAACAATTACAAGCGATGATCAAATAATTTTTTCACTTTAAAAGTGAATGTTTTTGGATTGCTAGCATGATATTATTATTGTTTTTAATTATACGAGATTGAAAAAAATATGAAGGATTTCGACGAATTAATTAAAACATTTCTTGTCTTGATTATCAAGATTATTTCTTATTAAAAGCTGACAAATTGCAAAATTCGATTTGATGCTTCAACAAAAATATATAAGAAACACACCTGTTACCGAACATCCTGTATTATATTGATCTCTAGAGGCTTGCGATGTATATGATATTTTCATTTGATTCGTTCGCGTTTAACTTTGATATTCCGTATACTATCGCACCAGGAAGATGGAAATCCACATGGAGATCCTCTTACTTTTTCCGAGATCATGCCCATCCGGGTGTTTCCCCGTTCGAGGGAGTCAAGGAGGCTATAAATAAATAAACGAACTCGCGAGTGGAACGAAAGATGGACGTCGTTTGGAGATCGGAATCTCTCTCTCAACGCGATTGGATTGTCTAACTACCTTATTTAAGGACATAATTAACGTTAAATAAGAATTAAATTACAAATAAAAAAAAAGAAGTATCGTAGTAGTGTGTCGCGTAGTCAGATATTGCACTGTCTCAATGGCCACTGCATCGTCGCATACTCGTCGCGACTCTCTGCAAGCGGAAAACATTGCACCGGAAACGGTGTCCGAGAGGCCTCGCGACGCGAGAATCGCGTGCACGATATATTTTTTTTCGAATCTCGTTGCAACAAGACGAATCCGTGCAAAAACTTGTGGAAAGACGCACAGGTGGAGAGTGCGTTTCGCTAGCTGCGAACGAAAGACTTTCCAACACATGCGGAACGAGGATTCGATCGGCGGTCTCATAGCGGTGCACAATGCCGTTTACGTCGTTCGCGTGTCAGACACGTCCATGATTAACCGTCGATTCGCGACGATCGGACTGCAAAAAAAGGTGATGTCGTCTTGGAGAAAAATGAGGAACAAAAGTTCATCGAAGAGGCCACTAATGCCAGCGCACTCGTAATAAATTCTCTTTTTCTCTCGCTCTCTTTTTCTTTCGCATTCTGTCTCACTTTTTTCCTATTATGAATTTATAAACCGCGTGTCCACCGAATTGCACCGCGTAGAATTTTACTAAGTGGACGTTTCCTGTCTCTTCACTTACCCTCCCCCCCCCGACTTCCGGTCGTATCTTTATCGTCGACGTGCGCGCGCGCGCACGCATTCTATTCCCAACCCCCCGTGTCAACTGTATAAAATATTCTCAATCGTATCAACAACAGTCGCATCGTACATCGTACAACGTCAGTACATTATTACAATAGTTTATAGTTAATCGTAATCAATATAATATTCACAGCATTTTATCAAAATCTCTTAAAAGCACCAACCGTGGCGGCTCAAATTTTCCCCTTTCGTCCCCTCCCCGTTTACCCTTCTCGTTCCGTGTCGCTTTGCCCGTTTCTTCCACCCTCTTCTATCTTTCCTTTAACTAACCCTATGTCGCTCGTATATGTATGTATGTGTGTGTGTGTGCGTGCGTGTGTGTGCGTGTGTGTGTGTGTGTGTTTGTATGTGTATATGTATATATATACCTTTAATAATTTATCGATATATATATACGTATAATTTATAATATATATATATCTATATATATATTTATATATGTATATAATAAGCTAAACGTTTCGTCTTAAAGCACTGATTAAACGAGGGAGCTCGTTATTAACGTGTCCCTCCCCCTGAACACGCGTTTACCAACCATCCTAACCAAAATCACAGGACTAACTAGAAACACCGCCGGCTTCTTGCCCCGTCGCTCGATTATTGGGACCGTTGACGCGGGGAGTCGCGCGTCGCGACGCTCGCGATCAGCAGATGGACGAGAGGAGATGGGTGGTACTGATGAAGAAGTGAGGAACGTGCGAGGCGGAATTAGGGCAGACAGTGCGGATGGGGGACGATGTTGAAGGGATGCGTTGCGACAACGGCGGCGACGGCGGCGGCACCGGAAGCGGGGACGGTACCATCGTTGTCGTCGCCAGTCCGTTCGCGCGATCGGCGACGACGACAACGTGGATGCGTCGTGGATCAGCAGAACGTCCCCTACGGTGATCGTCGTTATCATCGTTGTCGTCACTGACGACGGCGGTAGCGGCGGCGGCGGCGACGACGGCGGTGGTAGCGGCGGTAGCGGCATAGCGGCGGCGGCGGCGGTCTTTGCTGCTGAGGCTAAGGCGAACTCAATGATGCGGCGGTGGCGGCGGCGGAGCCTCTTCCTCGGAGGGGTCCACGGGGCTCGGGGACAGGAACTTGCGCACATACTTCGGGTAATGTGTCTTTTCGTGGGCCTTGAGTATCGTTGACCTCGAGAAGGTCTTGCCGCACAGCGTACACCGGAATGGCCGTTCGCCGGTGTGCACGCGACAGTGGTCCTTCATATGATGGCGCAGTTTGAACGCCTTACCGCAGAATTCGCACTTGAACGGCCGGTCGCCGGTGTGCGCCGGTAGATGGGCGATCAGCGAGCCGACGTCCGGGAAGGACTTGCCGCAGAACTTGCAGAGGACGACGCCGGAGGTCGGGTCCGAGTGGGCCGCGAGCTCGAAGTCCATCGGCTCAATCGTACCCGCGGCGGGATAGTGGGCCTCCGGCGGCAGGTGCATGCCGGGCTCAAGGCCCAGCTGAGCCTGCAGCTGCAGATGGGCCGCCTGCTCGCGGTACTTGAGCGACTCGAGGCTGTGCGAGAGGATGTGCCGCGTCAGCTTGCTCTGGTGGAGGAACGAGGCACCGCAGTACATGCACGCAAACACCCGCTCATCCACACCCATCAACTCCTGCAACCAAACAAACAAGAACATCAACTTCTTGTCTTCCCTCCAGCGCTCTGTACCCCCGCGGGAAAGACTCATCTCCGACTCTCTCTTTTTTTTTTAATCTTTCTCTCTATTTCTCTCTCTCTCTCTCTCTTTCTTTCTCTCTCTCTCTTTCTCTCTTTCTCTCTCTCTCTTTCTCTCCTTTCTCTCATTTTATTTCTTTACTTTAATCTACTTCGAGTTACTGCTTTATTTTTTTTGGCCTAGTCCCGTAAATATCTTGATGATACGTTAATATTAATTGTACTAGCTATACTACTATGTATATCGCGTGATAAAACCATCCCGGTACTACTTGATCTGCAGGATACACAGATGCACACATATATTACATATATGTATATGTCTATTATATAGATATATGTATGTATATAAATACATATATATTTATATATTGTGTGTATATATACATATCTATATATATATATATATATACACACACACACGCCACACCCGCAGCGTATCGTTTCAGAAACGGACGAACGCCACAGCTATCTTGTACGAACAAGAAAAAAAAATATGTCCTTCGTATCGTGCTCCCTTCTTTCGCTTTGTCTCTCCCTTTGACGACTAATTCTTTCTAATGCATCTAAGTTTTCGGAAAAAAAAAGAAATAAAGAAAGTACAGGCAAGCTCGTTCTCTTGACACTACTAAGCACGTGTTGCGACTAAAAGAGGTTTTCTCTCTCTCTCTTTCTCTCTCTCGCTCTCTCTCTCTCTCTCGCTCTTTCTCTCTCTCTCTCTCTCTCTCTCTGTCTTTCTATTCTTTCTCTCTCTATCTTTCCTTCAGTGTTTAATTCATAAATTTCATTCATTCGGAAGAGAAAGTGTCTCCGGCGTGGCAAGAAGCAAACGCTTCTTGGTAGCACACAAGACGGTATTCACAAGAAGTTGACGCTCATTTTTGTTTGGCGCGCCGCGCACCCCAGGCACATGTATGACAAACTATTCGAGTGTGTTACGATGTATAAATATATATATATGTATACAGAGTGTCCTCAAGTTATCGCCATCCCTTCTATATATGAATTTTTTGACCAATTCGGAGATGCAAATAGAAATATTGATCATAAGTAGATGAATTATTTTAACTATTCATGTAATTGTTTTGCAAACAAAAATAATAAATCTTGCGGTAAAATAAGTTTTAGAAAATAAGTAACAAAAAATGATTTATTAATTAATTTTAAATGAACTTTGCTAGAATTTTATAATAAAGCTTACAAATTATTTAATATTTAACACTAATTGTACTAAACTTACTAAATGAGATGTATATAAAATTAATTTTAAAGAAAGATCAACTCCAAATTGGTCAAGAAATCTATAAACAAAACGGGCGACGATAATTTCGAGGGAGACATCTTGCATATATATAAATAATTGGATAAATATATATACGTAGATAGAATATAGCAACAGATATATATGTATACGGGCTCATGACAACCCCCACAGCCTCGTTCTCAACCCGCCCCTCTCGTCCCTCCTCCCTTTTATCGTATTCGCAGCGTATGTGCCGCTCCGCAAAATTTATTCGCCGTAGCAAAAGGCATTGCACTCAACCAAAACGACAAATTGAAATACAGATATTACAAAGTAACAAATGGTATAATGAATATGTCGACAATCTGCCAATATATGTGTATATATATATATATATAGATATACGTATAAATATATAAATATATATATATTGTGCGAAAAATATATATGTAAATATATATAAATATTTATACCACAGTGTACAAACGATATGCGATGTATACATAACGTATGTGTATATATATGTATATATATTTATGTATATATATATAAATGTAGTAAAAAAACAATCATGGCCAAAAACGAAGGTCAACTTCTTGACAGTGAGCTAGCAAGACAGGCTGGCAGGACGGGAGAGGATTCGTTTGGCTTTTCGTAGTCTCTTTCGCTTGTCAATTTTTTCGTCTCTTTCTCTCTTTCTCTCTCTCTTTCTCACTCTCTCTCTCTTTCTCTCTCTCTCTCTCATGACAGACTTTGAGCGCACTTTTTCGGTCCCCTCAAAGCATATGGGGATGGAATTCACAGACGGAGGGGGCCGAGCTTTTACGACTGAGTGGTACACTCTTGGCACGAGCTGCACGCGTAGCAAGCAGAAGAATGCTGAAGGGGTAGAAAAGGGTTGTGAGGTAGTGAAAGATACAGAGTCGTGAAACTGAAGATGAAAGTTTCGTATTCTTTAATTAAATAAGAATTCTTCATATAACCTAGCCCTTCCTTGCTTTAATGCGTTTCGAGCGTCACTTTAGAAAATTGCCCTATTTAAGAAGATAAATCAGATATAATTCGCTTTGGTCTAATAAAATTCACGTCTCTGTAGTCATATTTAGAAACCGGGACAACGAGTAAACTAGATAAAGACGAGAAACTAGACTTCCGAGCAAAGACGAAAGATAGAGAGAAAGATAGAGAATGCATTTATGTATCTGTGTGTATCGGAAAGCAGAGAGAACACGAGGGGTGTGATGGACAGTGGATTAGTTTAGAAAAGAAGATAATATTCGTCACGAAAGATGAGCATGCATAATCTCATTTCATATCTATTGCGCTCCGATGACGCTCTTAAATGAATATGACACACGAATGAAAACTCGATACAAAGAGTATCACAAATAAAGAGTCTCAGGGAAGGAAATCCTTCTAAGCGATATTGGTAATTAGGAAATAGTATATTAAGATAAAAATAGTATATTATATATATATAAACAATCATTCTTGCATCTATATAAACGTGTTATATTTAATAAATATATTTCGGTAATTTAGTTTTCAATTTTTTATAAAAACTGTAACAAATTATTTTTTGCACATCTAACATTTACACTCCCTCTTAATGAAATCTTCAAATTTTACCATAAAATTAAAATCTTTGTTGCGATAGTTTTATATGATTTCACTATCCCTCTCTCTTTTCTTCGTTCACCAGAAATAATATTTACATTATGCTACGCGAATCTAATTGTGATTAAAAGTTACATAATTTACCAAAAAAGTTACACGAAAGCTACTTAAAAAATGATGTACATAATGACGTCAACGAGAACAAGAGCATTGACTGATAAAGAATTTTAGAAACCATCTCGCGTGGAAAGAATTCAATCATAAGGAATGGGTTATAAGATTACTGTTGACAGATCGTACGCAAGAACGAACGAGAATTCTGCTTTCTGTGAGATCATTGATCATCATGTTCGCGCGAGATACCGCAGGATTACGGCAATTTCGTTGATAACGCGACGATAATTCTATCAAATTAGCGGGGAGAGCAGCAAACAGCAAAGCACTTGGGCACATGCAAGAGACCCACATGCAAAGTGAATTCGACGCACATACACATACACGCGTGCGTATGCGCGTGTACGTGTGTATGCAATCACCGTCGGACTTCTGGGTGAAACAAAGTACGTTTATATGCATCGACGATACTTCAAAGTCACGTCTGTGTCGTCATACCGGGTAGCACGTCACGAATGATCCACCGTGATTCGGTCATAATAATGATGTAGCACAATGCATTGCAACGCATAATTACAGTTGCAACTTGAAGGGACTTGGCGCAATGGATAGTCGTCTCATCCGCAACGCGCAGTTCCTGCCGACGATTGCGAATGAGCGAGACGTTTATCAATATATAATATATATATGTATATAGAAATGCAGAGCAAGAGAGGATACGAGAATAAAAAGTAGTCAATAATAAATTGGAGAAATATATATATGTATATATAAACATATGTATATATATATACTTATATCTTTATATATAATATATATATATACATATATGGTTTGTCGGAAAAAGGGAGACTTACCGGATCTGGCGGGAGTCTGTAGTCTGCGGATATCTCGCTGCTCGCGCTACGCTCCTCAGTCGACCTTTCCCAGTCCATTTCTTTTTTCAGGGACTGTAACGGAAAAGTGCGTTCGGTTTATATCCAGTTAATAAATATACAATGAACGAGTGATATCGAGATCACATACAGTTGTCATACGGCGCTATCGACAGATAGCATTAAAATTATTGTCGGTTTTCTTTCTGCATAATAATTTCAACGTTGGTCATCAATATTTCAAGAACACTGAACGCACATACAGATATCTCACTATTGCAAAATAAAATTGATAAATAAATGAAGTGATTCAAGTACAAAAGCTTCCGTAATAATATTATTTGTATGTAAAAAAATTTAAGCTTCGTAAATGTAGAAGAAAATCCCTATCACGATAAAGCTTTATCGAATTCATGTTTATTAATAATATATCAATATTTTTTCAAACATTTTATAATCCCTAATATAAATTTTAATGGCATAATAGGTTTTTTTGGTTGATTTAAAATTTAAGTTCAATTATATTGAGCATTGATGTAATGTAACTGATTGGCATTTTATCAATACTCCGGGCTACCCTTATTTAAACAATTTGTTTTCTATGTATTTGGGCAAGCAGGATTCAACACAGATTTGTAAATAAATCAAAATTTTCACGCAAAAATATATTTAAATTAATATATAATCAATCAATATATATGAAAATCTGTTTGATTACTCTAGACTTTTTAAGTTTAAATCATATCATTCTTCTTTTTAGATATCAAGGATATATTATTTGTCAGCCAAGACTATTTCTGAATTTAGTGAATTCAATGGATTCTGCTTGCTCGGATCAGGATGGAATTTTCTTTCAAAGATTATTATCTCATTGTTACTTACTAGCGGAACTTGTTGAACCGGGGGTAAGCCTGACGGGCCGGCGAGGGGCTCGGTACTATGCGGGGACGGAAGCCGGCTCTGCGGCAGGTTTAACGGCAGCACGCCACCGGGCGCGCCGCCGCCAGTATTGTTGCTGAGGCTCATGTCGGATGGTCCGCTGTGCACCGAGATCGGGCTGAGAGAGCCGGCTCTCGTCTCTTCGAGACTGGCCGCATCCTCGGAGTCCCTCCTGGGTCGGTCAAGAGCCAACGGTCCCGGGCATGGACTACCAGGCCCCGCGGGCGACGGCGGACAATCCGTCATGTCCACCGCATCCGTGGTTTCGCTGGGGGTGCTCTGAACGATGCTGCTGGATTGTTGTTGCTGCTGTTGTTGCTGCTGCTGTTGCTGGTCGCATTCCTTAGCACCGGCCGACACTCCTGTGGTGACATTCGACTCTCGTTCCCTCTCCTTGTTGCTCGTCTCTTTTATGCTCTCTCGATCTCGTTCTCGTTCTCGGTCTCGTTCTCGGTCTCGGTCTCGTTCTCGTTCTCTTTCTCGTTCTCGTTCTCGTTCTCGTTCTCGTTCTCGCTCTCGATGATGCTCTCGCGATGTGTCGGAGGTGCTTGTGTGTTGTTGCTGTTGTTGCTGCTGTTGTTGCTGTTGCTGCTGCTGTTGCTGCTGCTGTTCTTCTCTGGATGCTACCGCCGCGTTGATGTTCGTCATGTCCGCTAGACCCTTAACCTTGAGGCTCTCCGCTGTCTTGAGGAGGGCCGATAACTGGCAGTACTCGACGTTTACCTCGCCCTTGTACATGAAGTCGACGAGGGTACGTAGCTCGGCGAAACGTACGTCCTTTAGGATAACGATGGGGTGACGGTTCGGGTGGTCGAGGAACAGGGCCTGGAAGTAGCTGGAGCACGCGGAGAGGACTACCTTGTGTGCGCGTATCGACGGTCCCTCCGTGCACGCCAGTGTCACGTCCACCAGCGACTCCGACTCCAGTAGTTGACTGAACACACCCAGCAAGTTGCTCTGATGATTGTTCCACCTCAGGCAGTAATGCTCACTTCCCATGTCTGAACTGCACCCCGCAACCCTGCTATATAAGAAAGATTTGTACCTTCCTCGTACTTGTGGCTAGTAGTATTCCCTAACAATGTACCGCGTCACGTGGCCCAGATATCGCGACTTCTCCAGCTAGTTTAGTTATGATGGAACGAGATACTCCGCATAGAAATAAAACAATTTCTCTCTGTCAAAATTGAATGTTATACCTTTTCATAGTTTTTATTAAAGTTAAATAATTTGATAATTATGAGAGTCGAACTTTTCTTAAAGTCCATTTCAAAAACACTGTAATAAAAAAATTAGGATTTGTTACTCATTTAAACCGCAATTCTTTAAAACTTCCAAGTTAAACATCTTCGTATTCGGTTAGAAAAAAGAAATATTCGTGCTTCGACATTGTTTGTCAAGGAAAGATTATTTCAATTTTCCGCAAGAGGAATAATCGTCACGCGAAATATTTTACATTTGATGACTCGATGAAAGGTGCGTGCGAACGACGTGAATAATATGCGATTCTTTGACGCGTAATCGCGGTGTATAATTCAAAGAGCGTTTCTGTTTTGCAACATATCAACGCACCGTGCGTCACACCAACACACTTTTGCGAATGTATAACCACACTCGTCGTCGGTTTATCCAAACACATCCGGAGATGCACGACCGATATCAGTTGACCGATACGGGCTTATCTTTTATTATTCCTTCTCCCGCGTTCGACTTTATTTATTGCTGCTGCCTAATGCGTGAAACGGCGCGCACGCACGTGTCGCGACATGTGCGCAACCTGGTGAGCGACACGCACACACATAATTATGCACGTTATTCGCGTAAACGTGCATTCGCGTGATATATCCGCGGATATATGCGCGATGGCGTGTATATACCGTCGTACGATAGTCGCGTGATTCGTTTGGCTCCTGCGATACGGTGGTGCATGACAGAACCTTCGTCATATACACGGTGCTTCGAAACTCTATCCGATTTTTATTATTTCAACAAAATTCCAAGCTCCAATTTCTTTATTGAAATACTATCGAGGCAGAGCCTAACTTACGAGTTATAAACGAGTTATAAATTAAGAGTAAAAAGCTTGTTACTCTAAAGCAGGGTCCACATTATCGAGCCAAACCTCGAGCCGATCATACGTCCATATTACCGACAATATGAATGCATAATCGGCTCACGACGACGTTCGGCTCGAGGTTTGGCTCGGTAATGTGGATCCTGCTTTAATTTACAAATTGATAGTTTGATTATGAAATTTTAAATAATGAAACTTTTAGTAGCCGTTTAAATTCTGAAAATTAGTTTTCTCTTTATAGAATTGTTGATAGAATTATTGAATGTGAATTGTCTGAGATTTAGTTAAAGGGAAAAATTATACCGATCAATTTATTATAAAGACTGAGTACTCTGAACGGTGGAAAATCGACAACTGGAAGATCAAGCGGATATCTCCTTTATACTTTGACGCCGCTTTATATCGTTCGGCCAATTACGCTGCAGTCTATGCGAAGTTACTGTATCGCGAATTGGAGGGAAGCGATGTCGAAGCGCGAATAATCAGTTTTCGAGCGTTTTAAAACAGAGGCTCGCGCACAGCGCGCATTCAGGCTTCAGATAAATTGCACCTGTCAATGCGCCGGGACGGTTATAGGAATTACCTGTACTCTCGCCAGCTAAATATAGCGTCGGTATGGTCGTTACGCATTGATTTCATCGTTTTACGGCTATAACGTCGGTTGTTACCGGAACCTTCGAAACTTTTTTTTCGCCGGAAGCACTAGAGATCCGTTAAGCGCTAAACTGTATTTGCGAACTTGCATCAAGTCACTTTCATTAAAGATGTAATGACAATCTTGTCACATAAAGTATCGATTGATATGTTTACAAGCTTAACGCTTTCTATTCATATTTCATATCATCCCCGTGAGATGAATTTATTTACGACGAGTTTGAAATAACATCCTCGATGTTTATAAATTGCAAAGTCCATAATTACTATTTATAATATAAATCTGTAATAATAATTTAATGTAAATATATATAGGAATATAGAATACACATATAATGACATATAATGACAATTTATATAATTTATAGTAATGCAAATAATAATAATAATGTTAAACGTATGGGAATATTATTCGCAATTTCTATTTAATACAGTATTATCAAAATTATGAATATATTCAAAAATATACAAAAAACATATAAAAACATTATACAAAAATAAAGCAACAATAATGTTAAATAATTCTTTTTGCCAAACTTAAGTCTGCAATTTCCTGTAATAATTACACGTTACATGATTACATGTAGCTATTCTCAAGCATGTAAACGCCGAGTATAAAACACGTTGTGCATCGATCGCAGGACACATTGCCATATTAAATATATGTATAAAAGAGAAAAGAGATAAATCTTGAATATCACTCGCGCGAAGACGGTTTATTTTTCGCAAATACAGAAATCGTCTGATTTAATCCAGTGAAGATGTAAACGCGCACGCCACGAAACGTCGCTGCGGCTTCCCGCTCTTTTTCCACGCAATAAACACCGCAGTCTGGCGGGTTCTCCCTCGCCGCGCTTTACAAACTTTACTCACAAGTACCGGTTTCAGCGAAATCGCTTAATAGCGAAAGTTAAGAACCCAAAGTGGATGTACATATCTATGGACGCTCGCGCAGTGAACGGAGTGCAGCCGTATAGTGGCGCACAATCCTAAGTACATCGTCAAATGTTAACTCTCATTTAAATTATTATGCATATGTCCCCGCTGTTTATCGATATCCTTGTTTATCATCATTATGATTTTTATTATTATTCTGCTTCATTCTTTTAATTTCATTGCTAATTAATTATCTCTTTATTATTAATTTCATTTCACGTGATACTAATTCAGTGTTAAGAAATAATTCGTTTAAGTCTGAATTTTAAATATTTGTAATCGCTTGCAAACCTCGAAAAAATCTCGTCCATTGATATTGAAATTTTTTCAATATTCAACAAAATATTTCAATCTAATTATCTTTTAACATTTCCTTCACTGTATGTGTGTGTTTTATATTAAAAAAAAATACTTGATTGTTCAAAAGTAATTGACAGATATAAATAATATGATTTTAGCGCGAAACAATCTAATGTCGTAAAAGACTTCTCGTTTGCTATAATATATACAATTATAATCTATATTTATAATTGTATATATTATATCAATATGAAAACGAAATCGATATGAAGATATTCGACAATGTTTATCTCTCAGGCGCTCGGCGCCCTGCCAGTGGCAACCGTTTCGTCGCCGATGTCGATGTTTATATAGAACAACTATTGAAATTTTTCCTTACCTTAGAGAAACTAAATATTTTATTACTTTTTCCACATTGACATTAAAAGAAAAACTAATATGTAAACTTAAATTTTAATAATAAAAAAATATATTTGTGTATATTTAAATCATCTGAAGTAAAATTATTAAAGTTTGTTTTCAGTTTTAGAGAACTTTAGATAAGCTATGCAGAGATACATAAAATGTCGCAAGTCATTCGCATATGATCTTTTTTATGATTTGTAAATTCCTTGACAGTAAAAAAATTTATTGATAAATATAAGAGATATAAATATAAGATTTAAGATATTTCTCGACTTTCTCCGGTTCCCAGACGATTTTCAAATTTTTAACAATTGTGCTAGACGTGATTGTTTCCTTTCTATGCTGCGTGTACTTAATTTTCCTGCGTGATTTTTCTACAGAGGTTCACGATAGCCGCGGCGGCGCGTATTGTTACATAAGTCGATACGGCCCACACGCCGCCGTTATTTATGTCATTTCAGAGGTTTTCTTTGGGTCAATCCGTTTACGAACAATATGCACGTGCAGTTCATGATGCGAGAGCATCGCGAATGGTCGCTCGCGTTTTTCTTTACGTCCAATGTAAATTTGTCTTTGAAATAACGAATGATAGTAAAATTATACGGGTCTTATCTCACTGTCCCGACGCATAAAATTAAATTTTACATTCTGATCCAACGAAAAGATAAGATAGTTCAATCTTTTAACAAAATATACAAATAAAATACGCAAAATTATTCAAAATATCTTGCAAGATTAAAAAAATAATTATATTTATATGAAACAATTTACATGAAGCTACTTAATATCAATTATAAAAAGAATTAATAGTGATGTCGATAATTTTTATACTGTAATTTTTAAATTTAATCAACAACTTAATCGTAATCGAACCTAGAATATAATAATAAAAAGTAATAGTAATTTATCTGCAATTATCATACTATGGCATAAATAATTTTTCTCAATCTTAAACTTGGCAAGTAGCCAATAAGATATATTTCATTGTTGGCTGTCTCAGCCTATAATTTCTTGTTTACAATCAAAATGTCATTTTAAAATGCCAAGTTTAAATTAGATTTGCATATAGAGATCTTAATATTTTAATTAATATAGTCATTTTCTATAATTATCACTACCTTCTGTATAAAAGAGTTTCTTTCAAAATTATATATAAAAAAACGAAAATTGTATATTTCTTTTATTTTATTCTCAATTCTAATATAATTCTAAGCTAACAGTTCTAATTTTAATCAAATTAAAAATTTTAGAATAATCTATCTTTTAATTTTTATAGAATTATACAATTAATTATTATATAAAATCTTTACAGAAAATCTTTTAGAACGGTTGGAAGAAATTGTAAGATCACGAAAGGAGAAATTTATCGATATAGGAGGTCCATTTTCGCCGCATAAATTGCGAGATTACAGCGTTCCTCTTGCATGCGCGATTCGCGTGGTAAAATTAGCCGATGCTACCGGCGGCGGTGCGGCAAAAATTCGCGGCCATGCGTTAACGCGCGCGTGTGTGCAAGCGCGTGGGTGATGCGCGCGCGTGTTCATACGTGCGTATACATAGTCGACTGCTGTCCGCGATTGCGCACGTTGTACGCACGATTCGTCGTGGCGCGTGTTAATTGATACGCGCTCGCAAGTACGTGTGTGCGCGAGAGCGTGGGACGGATAACGCTGGCGAACGTCGAGATATCGGTCGTTTTAATCCTCCGAGTGGGAGGAATGCAACTCGCTTTGCAAATTTTCTTCTATCGTCTGACATGTTTCGTAAAGTTTCATAATAGCCTGTTATAATTATATGTGTTTGGTAATACATATTTTTGATGCGACAATGTTTCACGTAAAAAAATAGAAATATTTTATAAAAGAGATATTTAGAATACGAGATACTTTTCGCGTTCTGATTATGAAGTTTTAACATATCTTTTGATAATGGACATTTATAAAAAAAATCTTATTTTTCAGATAATCTTAAGTGGACTTTTTCAACTGCTATAAAATCATTTAAAATATAGTTCGTAAAATATTCAATATTAAAATTTAAACATTATAAAAATTATAAAGTCAAATCAAATTTAAAAGAAAAAATTTTAATTTTCAATAAAAAAAAAATTTTTTTTTTCACGAAATGTTTATGCCTTATATATGTATATTCGTAATTACGAATGCGCCATAAATATTTTTGTTTTTCTAAATAATTAAGCTTTTATGTTTTTATGTATTATAGAAGAACATTTCATAATTTTATAGAATATTGTTAAAATATCGACATTTATATTGGTATAATTTATATATTTTATATTATCGACAGGTCCAAGGAGAAATCTAAAAATATATACATTTGTGTTTCTGACGATTTAGGTAATTGCGAAATAGTAAAACACAAAGCATTGTGTGCAGCCATTTTCCTAGAAAATCAAAATATTGGTCTCGAGAAGCGAAACGAGATCACTGGATCAAATTGATATCATCGTAATCAGAAATGTAAACGTTGCTGGGCGCATAGTTAAAAATATTTTAGACCCGTCCCTGGTTTGCGTCAAGTGCGTCTTACGAAATCACGCGTTCCGTATCGCTGCGGCCGCACGCACGCGCGACTCGCAGATGCGCGTCACGATCGACACGCGCAGATTTTCCGCAAACAGCACGAATGCACGGACGATGAGTGAAACACACGCGCATCGTGCTGGGAAGCGTGAGAGAATTATTTTTTCTTTTTTTTTTCTTCTCTTTTCTTTTTTTCATTCAGCAAAGTCATTACGGGAGTACAATACCGACGGTACTTCTCTCGACGATATGCAACGACGCGTGCGTTTTTACAAATTATACAATATAGCATATTTCAGTGGCACCTAACTAGGAAGCGACTTAAACTCCTGTTTATATGTAATATAAAATCTGTTAAAATTAAGGATTTCTTTCGAGAAACATATAAATGCTTAAAACCGCATATTTCATTTCTTTTCGTTGATAGAATCTGAACTACTGTATATATTTTGAGTAATTTTGCTTGGGTATATTTTGCGGTTTTTTTTAAATATTATTTTACAGGAATATGTTATTAAAAATTGTCCTGTTTACAGAAATAAACTGAGAATAACTTGTTTTAACATAATAATTTCTTTCTCATCATACTTCTCATTTTACTACGTTCCTACAAGTATCGATTTCTCAAAACAAAAGTAATTAACTCGTACAATTCGATTATATTACGAAGCAAAAACGGATTATCGCGATTAACTGCTGCTGGAGGTCTTGGGAGTAGTCTTGGGAAATATCGACAATCTTCTAGCGAATTGACGGCGAAGAAAAACAGTTACGATTATATATTATGCGCGCCATATTAAAGAAACTTGATAAGACAATTTTCTATTTACAGCAGTGTCATTTAAAACGCAATCCGCTGTCACTCGTCGATACGCAATAAAATGCGCCTCGTGAAAAATCATTCATATATAAAGTGATTGGCGCATTTCACGAATGCAGCGATATCCTTTGTTCAAAACGGAACTGCACAAATCGATAACGCTTGTGGGAAAACTTGAGGAAAGGTTTTACAAAGCCCTACTTTAATAGCATCTTTTTTTCGTAGGGTAATGTACCAACGCGTATTTATATCTCTGGCATTTTGAGATATTAAAGAAATGTTGACATTACGGAAATGACACCTTGTTATTTATAATCGATTATTATAAAATATAAAGCGTCTACGTGGGAGTTATCGCGATCATTATACCGGATCCAATAGTGTATTTCCTGACATCCTGTTTCCTCGGGTCGGCTTTTACGCGCACTTAAGTGTACTTATATCGAACAGCCGTGGAATAACGGGAACTCCGCTAGAATTGTCACATTCTTGAATAATTTAGAGTCTCCGAGGGGGACGGTAAATTTTGGGATAGGGTAGTTTGCTTCAAAGAGGGATATTTCGTTTCGGCCGAACGTTCGTGTTAATTAGAAGCTGTGGGCAAATTTATTTGGAAGAAATGTAAGGTTTGCGTTAATTAGCGGGCGTGTGCGTATTGCGGGACGGTGCGTGACGGCTAATGACGATATATCGTGGTCGAAGCCACGAAGATAACGAAGGCACAGGACTGCTAAATAGGAGAACATACACTTCTCCAGCTCGTATACGGGTGGCAGTAATCGCGAACAAAGTAATTGCTAATCGTTAAATTACGAAACGGCATGTGATTAAAGTTACTTTCGTTTTCCGCTTGAAATGGAATGAGTATTCAACAAGATGTCTCAGCGATTGAAAATTACGTAAAAAATATTTTCCTTTTCTATATGTTAACAGAAAATAAAAAATGCAATCATATATAACATATCAAATTTATCAAAATATATTTCGACGGAATTATTAATTAAATTGATTACATAGCAAGATGTTACTAGAGGAAGAATTGTTTAGTCTCAAACGATAATTTATCCAATTTATTATCTTTTATCTGCGTTTTCAATGTTATCTATCAGATCATGGAATTTATGTATATAGAGACAAATAACCCCAATCACGGAGAAAAGATAATCTATATTGGAGAAAAGATAGATTGGTTTAGAAATGAAAATTTGAATAATGATAAAAATAATAGATTAAAAAATAAAAGTTTTAAAGAGTTAATACTATAAATTAATAATATAATTTACAAAAATTATACAAAATAAATCCAGTATATCATGTATATAATTAAAATTTTATTAAAATAAAAGCTACTTGATTTTAATTGAAGAATCTGATCTAATTTACACATTTATATTCCTGATGTTTTGAGCAAATTTTTTTCAAAAAATTTTATACAAAATATCTATATAAAATAGCCTTTCCTAAAATATTTTAGCTGCGAAAATATCAATTCCATTCGTTAAAGAGAGAACATGCATCGGATTATTCGCGTTTTTATCGCCGCAGGAAACGCTTGCGAGCGAGCGCATACACTGCGAAAGCTCCTTAAACTTTTACCTGGACAGAGGTATTTGAAAGTTCGTAGGAGTTTCGCGTCAGAGACGTAGTCGTAACTTTATGGCGCTTCGTTACAACTTCGACGACATTCCAAACAGTTTATCGACTGCCGTCTGAGAAAAAGAACATCGGTGTGTATCCATTTGAGAGGGAAAACGAGACGAGAGACGTGGGAATAACAGAGAGATGCACGAGATGCCTCGCAATTACCGAATATCCTTTCAATCACGGATATACTCGATGATATACTGCAGAAACATTAGTTTCTTTAATACAGAAACTTTGAGACAAGTTATTCAAAACTGAAAGTTAAAGTTTCTGATAAACTGCGTTGAGAAAACATAAATAAATAATCTTTCTCAATTTATTTTATATAGATTAAAAGGTTAAATACTCTTAGTAGAAATATAATTTAAGTTTAGAAAATGAAGAAAATTCAAGCTGAAGATAAAAATCTGCGATTAATAAATTTGCTGTAGTTTTAGCTATGGAAAAAGCAGTTTAAATTTTCAGTAGAATTTGTGACTGAAAGGACGTTCAGTTGTCTGGGACAGCCTATATACCATGTGTCTCGAAATTCATGAGTCGGTTGAGGCGGATCGATACGAATCGGTGCAATCGACGCGAAATCCAGGAGTCGATGCGGCGAGCCGGGATTATCGTTGGAGTGACAGCGGTTGTAACGCATTATAATTAAATGATGAATTTTAGAATGAGCAAATCGCTCACTCGTAACGAGCCAGACCGCAATGACGGCGCGGTAATTTTGATCGCGGTAATAATTTACGCTTTGTTTCTCCGCGGTGTAACGCAAATTTTGTTAAATTAATGGCGAGGAATAATCGAATCGCTCAACATAGGCAATATAATATAATGAAGAGAGAATTATATTGCTATTATGCCGTGGTCGACCTGCATGGTTGACAGCAAGCTGAAAGTTTTGTTTATATAAAATTTTTATAACGCGACAAATGTGCGCGATCGATTGTAGAAACGCTCGTTTGAAATTTGAAAATTGCATGAATTTAATTCATAGTCTAGATTTGTAAACAGAGATCTTGTATCTATCTTGTCGTTAGATACTAGATAATAGATGCTAGAGATCTTAGAAGCTACGTTGATACGTAGCTTATAAAATTACGAATATACGTATCTGAAACTCTGTGCGTTTAAAGATCAACAGATTGTCGGAAACTCTATGGTGGGAAGATTCGTATACATGAGAATCTACTCTCTAAAAGAGAATCAGTGTATTTTCACTGGGAAACAGTAAATAGTCATTGATTGAAGTAGTTATAAATA
>VBVR01002679.1:0-20000 GCA_011638315.1 Tetramorium parvispinum
AATATATACATATATATATATATATATATATAGAGAGAGAGAGAGAGAGAGAGAGAGAGAAAGAGAGAGACTCGCTCGCAGGCATATGGTTGTTACCGTGGCAAAAATACATACACTACTGTAAAATAGGAGCAAGCGTGCGTGTTAAAGGTGCGAAAAGTCTAGTCGGCTTTGTTCTACTTACTCGTAAGTACAGGCAGGTAGGACGAGCGGGCAGGCCGTCTCTGCCGTGGTCTCCGTGCTCACGCTCGGCTCAACGTATCGCCGTTACTGTCGCTGCCTTCGTCCTCCGTACCTCCGCTTAGTACGGGAATTGTCCGTCTGGCTGGCTGGCTCGCGTGCGTTGCGTTGCGTTGCGTCGTGTCGTGTCGTTCCCAATCCTCAGCGCAGCGGACACGACTTTCTCATTTCAACGTGCACACGCCGACCGACATCGCGCCGTGGCTGTCGCTGGCGCGGCACACGTCATACATATGCGTAGAGACGTCGAGACGGACGGACGGATGGACAGACGGACGCGCGCGCGTCTCTAACGGAAGCTCGAGGAGAGCTCGAGAGTGACTCCGCGATAAATTCGCGCTCGCACACTGCCGTCTCTGCCGCGCGCGCTCGCTCGCTCTCTCTCTCTCTCTCTCTCTCTTTCTACCACGCGCATACGCTTCGTTTCCGGGTTTACGACAACCAACCGCGATCGAATATGGCTCGGTCCTCCTCGGTCGGTAGGTAGGTAGACGAGCGTGGATCTCGTTCGAGCCGGCCAACGGGAACAGATTCAAACTAACGGTACATAGCCGCTTGACGCGACTGCGACTGCTGCGACTGCGACGGTGGTGGCGACGCGTAAACTCTAAGAGAGAGAAAGAGAGAGAGCGCGCCACTCGCAGCCACTGATGGAATCGCGCTGGCGCGTTCTCTCACCGTTTCTCATCCCCAACCCCTATATATATATATATATATCTCTCTCTCTCTCTCTCCCTCTTTCTCACCACGCAATCGAGACGCCGCTGTTAATATTTCAGCGGTTAAAATATTAACTATGGCGGCGGTTACGTGCAGAGTAGCGAGTAGTAGTGAGGCGATTACAACATGGCGCTTGCGCGTACTTGCCAATCAAGTGCAATCCCGCAAGTGATGTCCCTTCGTCGCCGCCGCCAAATTTTCGCGCCGGATTATCTCGCACGAGCTAAACACGTCTATCTGTCCGTCACTCCGTTGAGCCGTCGACACTCAGTCATACTTCCGCGACTTCTGCGGTACGGTGCGATACGATACAATCAGATACGATGCGGAGCGGCGCGGAGCGACTCGACTTTCGCGCACCTAGCGGTCTACCGGACACTAGAGGTTAAGATCCGACATTGACCGTCCCGCCATCTTCCTCGCGATTCTTGAACAGAGCGCACTTTTACGAAACGTTCTTGAAACACGCGTCAACCGAATCCTCGCTCCCTCCTCATTCACGTAACTCCCCGTACCCATCTTCGATCTCACTTTAAATTCAACTGCCGAGTAGAGACGCGTTCGTATGCGAGATAAACTCCACTGGCTTCTCCGCGTAGAAAATAATGTCTAATGAGAAATAACAATGTACGTCAAATAAAGGAATGCAAACAACTTCCACAGTCTCGTGTTAATGATTCGTATACTCTCATTTACATAGAATTTTACCCACTAATAAAAGATGCTTATGATTCTAACACATGAGTCTTACGTCTATCGATGCTGCCTCTTGCAAAAGTTTCTCACACACACACACACACACACACACACACGCACACACGCACACATGCACACGTCGATCGATTTTATTGCCGCAACAAGTACGCTTTTTCCGAATGCTTGAAACTGGGAAAAGATTAAATATTATAATGGAAAAGTGTCGAGTAGAAGCAAATGACAAAAGAGTGAGAAAAGGAATACAGCGAGACAAGCTGGCTACGTGTTTCAATCAATACAGATCCGGTCTCCTTTGTATACGTTCCATGTACAAGGAAAAGAGCAATTTATTGCTCTCGTAATAAAAAGGATTCTCCGTCGCATCTAAATCTGGCCTGTAATCACTGGTAAAGGTGCTTTGGCTGGTGGAACCACAGCTGCCTCTGGGCGACGACGTTTGAGACACTTCCGAGCAGCTTGGAGACGACATAAACATCCCACTCTCAAAATCAGTTTCCATGCTCTCCACGGTGTTTCCTGCCGTGTTCTCTCCATGTAGACCAGACAAACCATTGATATGAAGATTGTTGATCCGCTTGCTCAACGGCATAAATTCGCTAGATTCTTCTTCGATGTCACGACGTCTCTTCCTAAAGCGATTCAATTAGAAAACTACGTTGATAAAACTACAGATCTTACAGCTTTGTCGTGCTCAAATCACTTTATCTAGGAAAAGTGTTACGTCACCTGGCAAACGTTTCAACAAAGACAACCCTGTTTGTCCGCGTCATGGTTGTCGCGTTGATCCAACGTCCACGGAGATTTCAATAGAGATATCTTTTCAGCCGATACATGATGTGGTTGTGGTCGACGAGTTGCGTTGCGATCTCAAAAGTTTCCACTACAGCATGTAAATCTATAAATTAGAATTGAGCGTTACAACTCGGCAAAGGGAACTTTTGATCCTTAAATCCGATGAATGACAACGATCCGAAATCTGATACGAATCGAAAAACTAACCTTCTCTTTGAGACTCCAATCTCGCGTCAACGTCAGTCAACGTCGTCGTAAATAGTGGTAAATACGTAGTCAACATTGTCGAGTCGGTTAGTCGAGAGCGGTACAAGTATACAACGGACAGAGGGCGGTAGGTTTTATCTTTTCGCGTGACAATCTCTGGCCTAGTTTACATCGAACGTAGTTTAGTTTGGGGGTATACCATGCAAATAGTTATCTCTTGCCGCGCGCGTCTGTGTGCAGGAGCCATTAGCTTTATGTCCACGACAAGAAACGTGCAGCCAATAACATTGTCACTTTTCCACTGTAATAGCTGCAAGTTGATTGGCTAGAAATTTCTCGGCCTGGAGTAGGTGTAGTAAGCTTTAAGCTGTAAGATATTGACCAATAACAATCGTGACTGATCGTGACTGACCAAAACTAATGATATACCGCGTCGTTGTTTTTGGTCACGTGACTTTTGCCTTTTGACTTTTGGTCAGCGCGCCAAGAGGTAATGTATAATCTCCTTCTCCTGTACGCATTTCAATAAATACTACTTCATCTTCCATCGATTCATTTCCACCGTATAATAATGGTCCTTAGTTATTACAGAGTTATTATAACACACAAGTCGAAAAAAGGAATTCACACGGTATTGCCCTGACACACATATATTCGTATATGGAGAGATATTGGAACATGTTCTCTGTATTTAGTTACATAGCACTTACAATTAGTAGAGTAGTTGCACGACGAGGGAAATCTAGTATTATAGGTATAGCAAATTCAGTTGGAACGCATTGGCGCCAACTCAGAGTGCACTCGCACTGGTGGGCGCATTAAAATTGATTAAAATTCTCGTAGGTATGTACATATAAATTTTGTAGTACATATAAAATCGAAATGCGTGCAAAAGAAACGATGAGTATTCAATGTAAATATAAACGAAACGATATATCTTCAACTTTATTGTGCTACTTGGAAAGATGTATATATTTTATTATTCGAGATACCTATTTGCGCATTTCACTTTACACTCATAATTAAATTAGATCAGCAGCGTGCAACAGTCTTTTAATATGCACCAGTGCGCACTAGTGCGTTCAACCGATCGTACCTGGTCGAGTTATACTCGTGGCTCAGACGGTGAAACATAAGTTTCACGCATTCAATGTATATGTACGTACGTACATACACATAACAATTTTTTTAATTAAAAAAATTTGTACTATACTCTATCTGGCAAAAGTATTTAGTTTTTAGAGCTTTTAGCTACAATGTAAATCAACAAAAATATCTCATATACATATACCTGGATCCTCATTCAGTCATTAAGCCAACGAAACGAATCGCTCCAATTGCGTCGCGTTGCGCGCAAATCTCTTGACGAGCTTAATTATTGCCAAGTAAAGATACCGCAGTGGCGTGAATAAAAGAATCGCATAAAAATCCTATTTAGGCTTTATCTCGAAGGATACCGACATCCGGAAGATATCGCGCCCTGGTGGGTAACATCCCGCCACAGAAAGGAAAAACTATGCTTCAACAGCAACTATGTTTTAGCCCGGACTAGAAAGAACGAGTTGCATTCTTCAAGAATTATCCCTTACTGTTATTTAATATTGATGTTTGTAAATTTTGACTTGAAACTCTCTCTCTCTCTCGTTTCCCAACTTTATAAAATAATGTGCACGTAGCAAAATTTGGTCATTATCAAAATTTGATTTTATTGACTCTAATCTAAATCTATCCTTTAAATCAATATTAACAATATCATTATATGCGTAAAACAATCTTTGAAATTTGAAATTTCTTTGAAAATTGAATTTTTTTAGCTCATCCATAATGAGGAGAACTCGGCCTCATTAAAATATATTTCTCACTGAATAAACAAATCTAATTTGAAAATTGATTAACAGAAATAGACTCTTGAGGCTTTTTGTTTGTAATTTGACTTAAAAAAATATACACTATAATACTATATACATTATATATATATATATATAGAGAGAGAGAGAGAGAATACGAAACAAAATAAGAACGCTTGCGTTCACGCGACGCGCTACACGGTCAACCTTGTGAAACGTGCGTGTATGTGGCCTTGATTTCTGAAGCCATGAAAACATTTCGCCGTCGCCTCGGGTTAATTAAACCAAGCCACCAAGTCAGTGACTTTATTGGCACGGCCAATTTCTCCTCGATGATGTGGGAAACGAAATAAGTTTCTCATTACACTTATTGTTTCTTGTCAGTGTTGGTTAACGTGAAAAAAGCATAGGAAAAAAGAGGAAAGAGATAATAACAAAAACCGTGCAGAAGATGTGAAAACAAGATGCGATGGCTATTCCAGCATATAGTATTGATTTTGAAGTATATATCTACATATTATAATTAATTGAAAAAATAAAATTACAGAAAAGATGAAGATCATCACGATATCTGTTCAACTACAAAACATAATTTTTCGACGACGAATATTTGCAAGATTTTACATCAGGTTACGTGATTGTATTTAGATTTTTTTGTTTGAAATGATAACTGTGTAATTTAAAGCATCTCTTTGAAAGATTGAGAGCACGAGAATCTTGATAGAGCTCATTGTATTAGATCGAATCGTTTCTAAACGTCACGGGCGCATCGAGGGTATACTTGATACATCCTCGATGTTTCGTAACAGTGCCATAGAGTTATTCCATAAATCCATATATATATATATATATATATATATATATATATCATTGCGTTCGGTACACCTCCCTCACTTTGGGCGTGGTGCCCACTGCAGACGTTTCTCATCGATTTCTCCACGACCGCCAAACACCATAGAGCTCGGACAAGACGCCCTTTGAATCCTATATTGCAAATTTATGAAAATTCATCGTACTTGGATGTAGTTGTTTGTAATGACGACCGCGACTACCACACGATTTTTCTAATTGAAAAACATCATTGATAATCACGATGTCGATATTTATATAATTTATATAAATCTGCTTCACAGGAGTATTGGAGTGTGCCGCCTTACGTCATCGTTTTGCATTCCTCTCGGTATGCCTGTGTGTATATAACGGAGAGACAGGTGCTGCTGTCATGACAGGAGCAGGTTTTCTTCTGGGTCGATCCCCCTGTTGGCCTCCTTCATCGCGATCTAAATCGTACCAATCTACTTTTTCGCGTCTTGCCACGAGAGAGTAGCTGTTGGCCGACATGTCACTCGAAAAATTATTATCCACCAGTCGTGGAACGCTGTTTGTACTCTCGAGCAGGCTAATGCAGATGGCCATTTTTTTTCCCAAATTTATTTAAATAAATAAATCGACGACAAAGTAAAAGGAGAAGGTTGCATATAATGAAGCTTGCGTTTAATATGAGATTTTCTTCTTTCTTGGTTTTGACTCGAAAACTTGTATGTATCGCGATCGCGAAATGTTATGAAAATCAAAGACTCGATATTCTCGTTTTCTGCTCTCGTCTCCGACTCAAACACGTATATATGCGGCTTTTTGATTCACTCGTTATTAGAAGAAAAAGAAGAAGCAATCTGAATTGCCAAAAATTGCTTGTTTGTCCTGCGCGATCTCTCGCATGTAGGTGTCATATTAAGATTATTGAAGATATACACATTATATAATAGAAATATCAAGTATCGTATCATGTAATATATTAACATTAAAGGCGACACGCACAGCAATGTAACGTATGTAAAATTTACTAGCAATTTTCCAACGAGAAATATATGTATAATACACTGTTTATTGAAAATGATGAAAAAGTCATGGAAATCTCTCCTGGTTACGCTAGTTACGCTCCTATTGGCTATTGTCACTCTTCTGCTTCTCGTTCGCCGGCCAGCCCGCGGCTACGAATCTTTTCTCGCGAGACGTGTACGGAGCTCCATGAAGCTTCATCATTCTTTCCATCTAGTGCTACTTGCTAATCCGTCTGACTTGATTTCAATCATTACATGCAAAATACACATAGTATGTACTTTTCGTAGCGATTAACCGTTATAGTACCGTTGAGTTGCAACATTCAAGTCAAGAGTTTCTTTTGGAACTACAAATTGCGTGAATGTTTACAGAGGATAAGATTCACAATCAGTCGATCTCTCGTTTCTTATCATTTTCAGTCGAAAGCGATAAACGCGCGCCCCTTCCGGAAAGTGCAAAAAAAAAACTGCCTTTCCACGCACCGTCGCATATCCCAGTATCAGGCCGTTCTACTTCTCGTTGCGTATTCTCGAGAATGCTGTGTCGACCTAATCTCTGAATCGATGGAAATTTATATATAAGGCGAATAGAGGAAGAAAACGGCTTAATACAAACAGTGAGAAAGATAGAACCGTTTTTGGTTACAAGAAGCCAAGAAACGCACGCACGCACGCACGCACATGTATAGAGAGAGTTCATTGAGTTACGTGAAGCCGTGACCGCGTTTCGAATCCTTGATTGTTTCGCGTGAGCTCGTTGATCGCGAGCAGTCTCCGAAAGGAGTCAAGAACACGAATGGCCGATAACGTATGCGAGAGCACTATCGCTTGTCAGTAGTCTATCGATTTTAGGTCGTGTAAATAAGGTTGAATCTTAAGAATTCGAATGTCATCCAAGACGTTTCCAAGCTCAACTTTGCGCGCTATCGCAATGTTGTAACTCTGTGTCATCTCGCTATATCAAATTTAAGATAACGTTCTAGATTGACAAAACGAACCAAATATGGTTATATCTAAAAGAGCTTTCCAGTGAAGAATAGCGCTTTATCTCCCCGCGCAAGCGAGATTAAATTGCTCTCGCTCCAAAATATAAGAGTTACAATGTTGAAACGAATATTCTTAATCAAGAGGAAAGATTCGTTGCCGACTCGCACCTATAACTCGTGGGTTTTAAACCGATTTCGATATTAATAATATGTATGTACGTACCGTATTTCACATACAGCAAGTACAGATGAGAAAGACGGATCTCTCTCGGTGTAACGTTCCATTCGCATGACGCGACGTGACGCGACGTGACGCGACGCGACGCGACGCGATGCGACGCGGCGCAAGACGATGACTAATCCATGCGAATGCGTCATGTTACAAAAACGAATACATCTGCGATCAGCGATGATGGTCGCGCCCGGCTCTTTCCCTTGCAAACAGGCGTACAAATATTTACTGGCTTTCCATTAATGATCCGAATTTATTCGTTTCTGTTGAAAGAAACTTTCTTTTTACAATTATCTTACAATTAGATCTTACAATCAGGATGTAAAATATGTGATCGAAAGACAAGCATCGAATATTATAATATTATAGCACGCGCGATTGAAATACCTCGCGTAGTACATAACATATACATTGCATGCCGAACGAATGCACGACGGTACTGTGCGAAGGAGATAGAATTGTTCAAGAATCACGCCAAGTCTTCTGCTACATTAAATTATATTATGTAATCATTTTTGAAAATATTTTTGTTCCGCTACATTTCTTTTCATCGATAGTGTCTACGCGCACGCGCGCGTAATTATCGCGCCTTTTGGCGACATTGCGAGATTGCAAAGACGGAAGGAAGTGTCGCTACCTCGTAATACCGGCATCTATGTTTTTCGCGAGCAACGCCAGCAACTTTCGCTCGAGTTCTCATCGCGAATCATCGCATCGAGCTCCCAAAGCACGCGTTTGGCGCTCAATTCGTTCGAGTTTCGTTTACGTATTGAAAATGACGTGTCCCGGTCGTGACTCGTTTCCATGACGGTTATAAGACTTTGGCCCGCAAGTCGACGTAACGTCGGTCCTTGCGCGAATCTTCCAAGACCTTGGCGCGAGACCTTATACGGTGGACAAGGTCGAGATATCTTGGGTCATTGGGTCTTTAGGACGCGCGAGCGCGCGCGCGCGCGCGCGCGCGCTAACGTGACTGGATTAATTATTTTATTCAAGCAGACTCGATTAAATTAATACGATTAATTTAATTAAATAGAGTAATCGTGTCACGTCGATCGCGTTTAAATGACTCGAGCGTAATCTTATTCCTACAAAGCACGCGAAAGTGTTGAAGCACGTGGAAAATCTAACGATTCGATCATTTGTCGTTTCGCGCATTGGGCGATCGCCTAACGCAGTTTCGTTTATTCGTCGACATCCGTCGGCTGTCGGCAACGAGAGAGCGCGAGACAGCTCCGAGAAGGAGCGTATCGATTTTACCCGAAGCCGCGCGCGCGCGGGCCTCTCTCTCTCTCTCTCTCTCTCTCTCTTTCTCCCACGTAGTTAGACGGGAGAACCTCGCACCGGTTAGTGTCCGTCTGTCCGTAATTCGTATCAACCGGTCCGTATTATATCGACAGACGTAGGGCTTGAAATATATGACGTGGCAAAAGAGTGCAACGCACTCGTATTCTGCATTTCGTGCATCCTTGAATTTACAGAGACAGAGAATTTACAGTCCGCCTATCGTCTTTTTTTGTATTATTAAAGAAACTGCTCTCGCGAATCATAAGTTGAACGTTACATCGATGTCATCAATCACAAAGCGAATGACAATTTTACTGCTCTCGCGAATCTAGCGAATTTAGGAAAGCTTCGGCGCGACGGCGTTCGGCCGCTATCTCAAAGTATTTGACATTTTTCCATTGGTCATCATCAAAATGGCTTTAATGCTAAATGACGAGACAGACGAGTTGCTCTCTAAGGCGAGGGAAGTGCGCTCCTAATATAACCTATTTGTACATATTTCAAGGGAATCTTATTGCCAATATATGTGAATATCACATATGTAGGAGCTCGCGCAGGTAGCTGCTAAGACGGTTAATCTTAAAGCGAGTAATCTTTACGCTAGCATATACTTCCAAGAGACACGTTCTCCGTATCGTACGATTTGAAACGGCATTTGGAGAATCTAGCCGCTAGCCGGCCGACGGACCAATCGGCGCGTCGCTTTCGTTTTATGCCCATATATGGCAAGAGCTGTGAATTCGCACGGTGGGAGAAGTTGGATGGACGAGTCGATTGCACGGCGAGGGGTAGCACGGTAGATCGGTACATGTGTACATGCTACATACACCATAAAAGCCGTATGGCCATGCCACTGGTTGCTTTCGTCTCGATCGCGAACCTTCGGAGCATGAGCTGGAAGATGAAGGCAAGAGGCGAGGGTTTTTAGGGTTTGGGCACGATAGTCTTTTTTTTTTTCTAGATGACTCTAGTCCGAAAAATATCGGACGTTGTATGCCGACCACACCTTTGGACGAGTCCACGTGCAGCGGCGCGGCGTGCGCGCGATACCGGCTCACGGCTCACGGCTCTCACTTCTCTCTGGCCAGACGATCTCGCTCCACAGCTCACGGCGTTCACGCGGTGCTGCATCGATATTCGTCCTGTTGCCGCTGGTTCCGTATACCCGATCGCTCCGCTGGCGTTAACGACGTGCTAAAAGAGAGAGAAAGAGAGAGAGAGAGAGAGAGAGAGAGGTAAGTAAGACACAGTAAGCCGGCTCCGTCTCATTGAACGCGAATCGCCACGAGACGTTTACGTAGAGAATATCGACGCGTGGTGAAAATGGTTCTCTCTTTGATCTTTTGAAGGAAAAGCCCCGGCGCGGCCGGCTTTCTCGCCGACTCGCGCCCACGAGTGCAGTCGAACAGGTTGTCGAGAGAGAGAGAGACAGGTGGTTGTTGCGAGTTGAGACGAGGTGCCTGTTATTAATAGCAACGACGTTACTAATCCTACGGCCCGCTCCTGCTGCCTACTCTCGCCACGCGGTACGCGCTTCAGCGGATCATTGATCGATTATTCACTGTGACTTGTCTTACGAATAGTTAATTTAGCTAGTATTTCATTCCCGGGAAATCAGCTCTTTCGCCGTTCGTTTCATTTCGTTTCGATTCGCAGAGTTTTGACGCCATCATTTTCGCACGGTTCGCATACCGGCGTTTAGCGTGTACCGTGAAACCGCTCGTCGTCGACCGGCTTGTCGCGCCGGAAGATGCGAGGCAGAGACAGGTGGGGGGGGGGGGGACTGCGGAAACCCCTCTGTGTCAGAGAACTTCCATATATGGTAAAGAAAGCCAGGATTGGTCGCGAGGGTGTCCCACCCTTCGTAGCCGAGCGCGTCGAGCAGTGGGGAGCCTTTGGAACAACGCATCTGTTCATATAATACACCGCGAGCCGATCGTCGGCTACACTCTATGTTCGGTGCTGGATCGGTCGACAGTGTGACAGCTGCGGAGTCGCTGCTTTAAAGCTTGTACATAACTTGCCTTTTTTTACGAGAAATTTTAAGTAAGTTGTCGCAAAGTGTAGCAATCTAGAATTTTTCATTAGCACGTTAATCGTAGCAAAGGAATGTGCGCGCGGCGGCGACGGCGGCGGCGGCGGCGATGAATGCCGGTTATCGCATATACAAAGTGCACGACGACAAGAACAGACAAGCAAAGAAGGTGGTGAAATTCAACGGTGCATTCCAATTGATTGGTGCGCGCAAGCGCGTCGCGACAGTGTTTCCGTGTGAAGAAAAACGTTCGTCGCGGATTCGTAGCATGATTGATCTAACGCGTAGGTCGCTGCACTTGGCGGCCGTCGTGAAGGATTACATCCAAGGATCTGTACGCGATGATTCTTTCATTGAAGCCGTTAAGCCCGATGCTGCGGATCAAACCAGCGAATATTATATTCGGACAATTTTTTATCAACTTTGTGATCGAGAAACCTAGGCCGCTCGCGCGCGCGTCATCGGCCTGCGACGTGAAAGGGTGGAGTGGCACGGAGTAGGGCGTGGTGGGGTGGGGTGGGGCAAGGCAGGGCAGGGCAGGGCAGCGCGCATCACTGCGCTACGCTGCGCAGGGTGCGGTCTCGCGATAATTAACGATAACGTTTCGTTATAGTATGCTCGTGACTGAAATCATATGTATGAATATGATTCACGATTGAATAGTTGGATTCTCACGAAGCGTACATGCATGTATTACGTGTCGCCTCTCGACGCCATCTTGACTCGGTGTTAGCACCGTCTATCACCCCGGTCACCGCTTAATGCTGCGATTGTTATGTACTTTCGTTACGCGATTCTCTCTCTCTCTCTCTATTAGACTATTGATATATGATTCTACTTCTCCCCTCGGAAATATATCTCCGACTAAGGCTAATTGTTCCACATCTTTGCAGATAAATCAAGAGAGCAAACATGTGTGACGAGGAAGTTGCCGCACTCGTGGTCGACAATGGATCCGGTATGTGCAAGGCTGGCTTCGCGGGGGACGACGCTCCTCGCGCCGTCTTTCCCTCGATCGTCGGCAGGCCGCGCCATCAGGGTGTCATGGTTGGTATGGGACAGAAGGACTCTTACGTCGGTGACGAGGCCCAATCCAAGAGAGGTATCCTAACGCTCAAGTACCCGATCGAGCATGGTATCGTTACCAACTGGGACGACATGGAGAAGATCTGGCATCACACCTTTTACAACGAGCTGCGAGTAGCACCGGAGGAACATCCGGTGCTTCTCACCGAGGCGCCCTTGAATCCCAAGGCTAATCGTGAGAAGATGACACAGATCATGTTCGAGACGTTCAACACTCCCGCCATGTACGTGGCGATCCAGGCTGTCCTGTCGCTCTACGCTTCCGGCCGTACCACCGGTATCGTCCTCGACTCGGGCGATGGCGTCTCCCATACCGTACCGATCTACGAGGGATACGCTCTGCCACACGCCATCCTCCGCTTGGATCTCGCTGGCCGCGATTTGACCGACTATCTCATGAAGATTCTCACCGAGAGAGGATACTCCTTCACGACTACGGCCGAGCGAGAAATCGTTCGCGACATCAAGGAAAAACTTTGCTACGTCGCGCTGGACTTTGAGCAGGAAATGGCCACGGCGGCCTCTTCCTCCAGTTTGGAGAAGAGCTACGAGCTTCCCGACGGTCAGGTCATTACCATCGGTAACGAACGATTCCGTTGTCCCGAGGCTCTCTTCCAGCCTTCCTTCCTAGGCATGGAAGCTTGCGGCATTCACGAGACCACATACAACTCGATCATGAAGTGCGACGTCGACATCCGCAAGGACTTGTACGCTAATACCGTTCTGTCTGGCGGTACCACCATGTACCCCGGAATTGCCGACAGGATGCAGAAGGAGATCACTGCCTTAGCTCCGTCTACCATGAAGATCAAGATTATCGCCCCACCCGAGAGGAAATACTCTGTATGGATCGGTGGATCGATTCTCGCGTCGCTTTCCACCTTCCAACAGATGTGGATCTCGAAGCAGGAGTACGACGAGTCCGGACCCTCCATCGTCCACAGGAAGTGCTTCTAAACGCGTTCTCGATCGTATATATTATCATTCCCCGATCCCTGAGACTTTGAAAAATGAGAGAGAAAGAGGGAGGGAGGGAGGGAGGGGGGGGGCTTTTGTCTCGTTTCGCAGGCGGACGTAACATCAACTTCCGCGACGATTGCCCTTTGGTTCCTCCGGGGCAAAGGTAGCTTCTTTCAATTCGGATGTACGTGTTTAAGATGCGCGTGAGGTAAACGTGTCCGATTAAACAAGAGAAAGAGTGATAGAGGGAGGGAGGGAGGAAGGGGTAGGTGGATAGAAAGAGGAAGGAGCTTACGATATATATATCGCTCCCGCGATTGTTCCTCGGTCTCGGCGGCAACCCAATATAAAGCGACGGTTCGTTCTTGCTCGTTCAAACACAATCATTTTTCATCGATTCGATATAACAATTTTAAACACTGTGCCCCGATTCCCAAACACCTTTTTCTACCTTGTCTTGTATCGAGAGCCCTTTGTATTATATATTTGAATAACTTGTGTCTAGCAAGTTGGTAGCATTTAGCTAAACATTCCTCGCGAGACATCCTTCTCTCAACGCGAGAGCAGAAAACGCTTCTTTTCCGTTAGAAGTTTCTCCCCCGTAAACGTCGTACGCGCGTAAGCCTCGATTGCCACTTTGAGAATTCGAGCAAGGAACGTTCACGCGGCGAACTCTGAGGTTTCCGTCGTGGGAAAGTTTGTCAAAGTTACTCTTCCCGTGGACAGAGACGACGGAGTCCGGATGGCAATCAACGTCGATGCATTCCGATTACCGCGCGGCCAGAGTTTAACAGAGTTAAAGCTCATACGTTGTACGTCATTCCGCGCGCGCAGAGAGAGACAAGCCTCTGATTTATCTGTTTTCTATTACAATTTGCCTATCGTTGAGGGAAAAGATGGCCTTTTTGTCTTCTTTCTTTTTTCCTTTTCTTTTTTTTTTTTACACGATGGGGTAAACCGCAGATTCGGAAAAGTCTCCTACCAACGTTCGCTCAAACGAAAAAGAAAAAGAAAGGCACCACGGTTTCGACCCCGTAAGCGTAGCCAAAGTATTATAATTTATTCCCATTGTATTGCGCAAGACCATTCACACACACACGTACACATCTTAAAGACTACTTTAGACTTATGGGATTATAAAATAAAAGTCTGAAAAACACGATTGTAGTTTGTCTTTTTTTTTTATTTTTGAAACTCCTTCCTCATCCTCGCTCTCCTCGACTTTTTTTTTTTTTTTTTTTTCAAATTTTTCATATCGATACAGCTTTTTTTAATATATAATAATCCTATTCTAAAATTCTTGCAAGACCCTCGACTACTCGAATTCTCGAAAGTTTAATTTGTGAAAAGCTAATGTTTTGAAGCTGAAGAAAGATAAATTGGTCAAGGAATTTGTCATGAAATAATCTTCTGAGAGCTGAAGACACTTTTAATAAATTATATTAGGCGAACCCACTTTTGTCTTTTGTCTCTTTAAATTCGCAACTCCGAATTTCAGGGGCATTTAATAAAAAAGGGAATAAAGTAACTACGAGTTGAGATTTAAGCTTTTACTTTACGTCTGACGTCAGGTAAAGCAGAGTTTTTTTTTCATCTTCTGAAAGTTATGAAAATTCAAATCGGAATGTGATTGTTGAATGATTATCGATCGACTTGATCGCAATACACGAAACCCTTTCAGTTTGAAAGGGAGAAAACTTGTTGAGCGGTTACTACACACAAGAAAAACAGCATAATCTCGCGGACGTAACATGTTAGAATTTGATTTGTTGAACGGGAATGAAGCACGTGGATACTGGGTGCCACTGTCGACATTGTCGTGTTACAGTCGCATCTTTGTCAATATAGTAATAGGCAAAATGATAGGATGAACGGTGATGATCCTTTTTCCATTTGTCTGTGCTCATATGCTCACGCGTGAGCAAGAGAGAAGATGTGACGTGACGTGACGCGACGCGACGCGACGCGACATCGTCCCAGGTACTTAACGCTTTGCGAGTTTAGTTTCTATTATAGCACGACTCAGGAGAGAGAGAGAGAGAGAGAGAGAGAGATGCCCGAACAGAACATTAGTGATGAGTATCCAACATGGGTAAGAAAAACTCAGCTGCTTAAATCGGGATATATCACACGTGCCATATAATAGTCGATGGCGCAGCGCGGCCCCTAACCTCAATCAAGTAAACAATGGACTTGATTGCTCCGTTCACTTCGTCGTAGGTCGGGCTCGTGTACATCTTCAATCTTATCGTTGGGACAGGCGCTTTGACTTTACCCGCTGTGTTCAGTCGAGCAGGATGGGCGCTTGGATTAAGTGTCATTTTAGTGTTGGCGTTTATCAGGTACGCAGGCAGAACTTTATCCATTGTTTCCATATGTTCCAATTCACACACACACAATTGTGATTTTCTTCTTTCGTTTTATAGTTTTATCACGGTTACATTTGTCATAGAAGCAATGGCATCTGCCAATGCTATCATTACCTGGAGGCATATCCAGCATCGAAAACGCGTAAGTGTCTACCAGCTTTAGTTTACTTGTCCTATGAAAGCTACAAAAGCACGGCTGCAGAAACATTTTAGGAAACATTGCAGGAAGATGCAAGGTGCAAGGCGAGTACAAACAATGGCTAAAGACACATGTTTGCATGTAGCAGTGTAACATGTGCGTGCAGCAACAGCAGCAGCAGCAGCAACGGCATATCTTTTACACATCATGTTACTTTACAAGCACATCGTGTAACGGAAACACTTTTCAGGTCCTACAGACACGAGGTGATTCCGGTCCTTCCACGTCAGATTCAGAGGACACGCCATTGGTGGCCACTCTTTCGTCTACCAGTCCAGATCGTTCGGATTTGAATTGTAGATATTATGTGATTCGTGACAAAATAGAAATGGGACAGATGGCATCCATCTTTTTCAACAGATTTGGCACTACTCTGTTCTACTTGTGTTTCGCCGTATATCTCTATGGAGATTTGAGCATTTACGGCGCAGCAGTTGCAAAATCCGTAGCGGATGTCGCCTGCACTTACTTGCCAAAAAATTTCACGTGCAACGACACTCTACCGGATACTGAATTTTGCTGGGAAGGTCCCGTATTTAATCGACTGGATGCATATAGAATATTTCTGGTATGTCAATGAAATCTGGAAGCGTACATCGCCGTTTCTTTAATATTTATCCTCCTCACCCCCTTCTAATATCGCATAGACATATAGTGATTACGCCATTTTAATACTTTCAGACCATATTTGTCCTGTCTGTGGGCCCGTTTGTATTTTTTAATGTCCAAAAGACCAAGTATCTCCAACTGCTGACTTCGGTAATGCGGTGGCTCGCATTCACTATAATGATTGTGTACGCTTTAAAAAATCTTATCGTACACGGTCCTCGTGGCGATCCACCTGTCGCGAGTTTAAGCGGTAAGATTGATGGAATTTTATGACTTGAATGAAACTTACACATGAAACGTGCTTGCCAAATATGCATACAGTATATTAGTAGTATATTAATAGATTAGTGCCATTAGACAGTATATAGCAATAGTAGATTACAATTGCGATACAAAACGACTGATACTGTAATGCTGTTAATCGTCATTTTAGGAATTCCCAGTCTTTTCGGTGCTTGCGTTTACTCCTTCATGTGCCATCATTCGTTACCGGCCTTGGTTGCACCGATAGCGAACAAATCTAAGCTGAATCGATTTCTAGCTCTCGATTATATCCTGATCGCTCTCTTTTATTTATTACTCGCTCTAACTGGCATCTTCGCCTTTGAGCGTTTGGATGATCTTTATACCTTGGACTTTGGACCACGCGGCTTGGGTGATTGTTCCAAGAGTGACAATATTTTTATGCTCCTTATGGAGTATTTCCTAGCCCTTTTCCCAGTATTTACTCTAAGCACCAGTTTTCCCATTATAGCAATTACCCTCCGAAATAATTTACAGTCACTCTTTCTAAAAGAGGATAGCGTTTACAATTTATGTCTTCAGAAACTCGTCTTCCCCGTTTTGGCGATAGTACCACCGTATCTGATCGCGATGACTACCAAAGATCTATCGATATTAGTCGGTATCACAGGCTCGTACGCTGGTACAGGTATACAGTACTTGATACCCACGTTCCTCGTTTATTACGCTAGAAAAAAGACCAACAAGGTCATCGGCCTCGGGGTCATTAACAAATTCGCAAGCCCCTTCTCGGGCAGATGTTGGCTAGCTTTCGTCATGGTATGGGCTATTACTTGTATGATTTTAGTGTCGGTCAATTTCATACAAGTACATTTGCAATCTTGGATCAGTCAATAACAAAATGACAGTTATTTATGTTCTAATGGAAGGTGAGTGAATTGGACTTCTTTTTACTGTACTGTAAGCTCTCTACTATGACCGTCACAGAGAGAGAGACTAATGCAGGATGGCTCACGATACTGAGAGGCGGTTACTGTGATACACGTAACATTCAACAACGGAAAAACGATTGGGTGAATTCTGTCGCAGAATTATCGAGGCAACAATCTTTATGACGCGGACGTCATAAAGTGATATACCTACGCACGAGCGAGCCTGTGCAATCTTTCAACACGGGATATCGATAGTAGTAAAGCGATCGTTATTTGTGGCAGGTGGCATACTCATACGTAGTACGTATGAAAAACCGACAATACTTGGCACAAGTCGGCATGTACAAGTCAGATATCGGATAAGTTTAATATAAGGAGAATGTAGCAATTAATCTGTACAAGTCTGTAGGAAAAAAAATGTTTATCTTTATACGTATATTTTACTTTTGTAAAGTCGTCCTGGAAGTTGTTGGGACAAATATGCGTCATCGCTTTATCATATGGTGATTCTGATAAATCTCCGTCGTCATTGTGTTTAAACTTTTTTCCTTCTTTTATACGCTAAAATAATTCTTCCTGTTTGTGTATTTTATAATAAAAAGACGGTTAGCGCATACACGATGATAGCGGCGATAGCAAAGATATGATATTACAATGTTCTTTTTGAGATTGTATTTTTGTACAAGATACGTATGAAACTGCCAAAAAGGTATTTGCAGCATGTTCGTCACATCTGTGTACCTGTGCAAGTGTAGCGTACAATGAAGAATATTGCGGGTATGTGCATACGTACATACACGCGCGCACGTGTGCGTGTGTATGCATGTATATGTATGTATATTTTCCAAAAACAATTGAAACAGATAATAATAATAATAAATAGTTGATTATACAAGTCTCTCTCTCTCTCTCTCTCTGTTGATTTATTCGAATCGGTATACACATACACAACACACAAACACACACACTCGCGCGCGCGCGCAACATACACGTTTCTAAAGTCTTAAATTTGTTTCAAAACTGAGATCTGCGTGGCACAGACCTTAACACAGATAGATTTCTCTTTAAGATTTCAACAATACCAGATAGCACAATAAAAGCGTGATAAAAGCTATTTTCGTGATAAAATTTTATACTTCTGATGAAAGAATTAGCGTGAAATACATTACAATTACACCCCTTGTCGTATAGGCACAGTATATCTGTAAAATCTTGAATATCATAAAGCAGTTTTATCTTTACGTGAGACAACGGATTACAGTAATAATTATTATGATAAAGAAAGAACGAATCGATATTCATTTAGAATTACTCGGTGAAATTAAGCTCATCGCAATAATTTCGTATTAAATAACTTTCGCAACAGAATTCCGGGGCCAGAGTGCGGTATTGGTGCAACTGTGCACTTGGCAAAGAGGATTAAAAAAAAAAGATTAATTTGACTAATTTTTCATAACAATATAAACGAAAATTTGGCGCGTTGCATCTAAATCGTTGCGAGAGAAGAGAAAAAGAAGATTGTATGCTGTTTTCTTACAAATGTAAAATTATAAGTGTAATTCCACGTACAAGAAGAATGTATCGTGTGTACAGCACGAACGTAAGAGTGAACACTTTGAAGTTGACTCGAGAAGATATACTCTATCGATTTGTACCCTGCAAGATTCGGATACATATTTACAATAAATAGCATTTTCGTGTACACGTGTACAATTTGATTTCTCCTTTTGGTTTCTAGCGGTTCGAGCTCCCTGCTAGATGGCAAGCTAGTATCGGTAATGAGATTAGACCCCTCTCTCCCTATCCCAACTGGTTACATTAGCTTATTATACTACTACTTCCTTCCTTCCTTCCTTCCTTTTCTCTCATTCGTCAGTCTTTAACATTGCGAATACTGCAGATGTTTATCTATTGATGCATGATATAACAACATTGTGTCTCGTTCGTTTAACTTTTATAACTGACAGTGAGCTTGATTTGAAATTGGATTTTGAGATATGTCTCTGTATTTCGGCATTGGCTTAAATCGAGATAACAATGTGTAACGTATGATATAGACGATTAACATGATATATTCTTGCTTTACTTAAGCTTTTTGGTCAATTGACAGAAATCGAACAGCTCGAATAGATAAAATACAAGAATGAAGATGCATGTTACGTATGTTGCCATTACCACAATGTGATCGAATCGAATTTACTCGTAGATCATAGATCGAGAGAGCACAATAGTTGGACTCTTTGGTAAAGACTTTGTGAATATTAATTTTTGCAGGAAATTCTTTATGTAGACTATTAAAATCAAAGTGTTATTGTAAAGAAAAACCCGTGTAGAGAGAATCAGGACTTATTTAATCTAACAATTTGACGAAACGATCGGTTACGATTAATTCGTACGTCAAGTAATACTGATAAACGCTCTTCTTTCTTTCTACAAATTAGACTTGATTACTCGTAATTATTTAAATAGGGACAGTGCGTATCCTCGTGACCCACGCACTCTATCACCGGATCGTGCGCGCTGTCCCACATTCCCGGACCACATTGTCGGCATAGTCCGGCTAATGTGCAAGGTAAGCGTACAAGCTGACGGAAATGATGAAGCAGGCCTCGTGCCTTTCGAAGTATAACGTTCCCGTCCATATACATGGCCAATGAGCTGAAATGCAGCAACATTTCGTCCGTTCGGAGATCTTGGG
>VBVR01002680.1:0-21256 GCA_011638315.1 Tetramorium parvispinum
TATATATAACATACAGAAATATTTGTTCAGCAACTCGTTCAGCAATCAGCACTCTTCTTTATATATATAAAGAAGAGTGCTGATTGCTGAACGAGTGTCACAAAGTACACACAGTATCACATTGCAACCCTCTATCTACACATTTCACGCGCCGTTAAGGTAGGTCGAACGCTCGCTCGCGCGGATCGCGTTGTTCCCTCGCCGCTAAGCGGAGTCGGCAGAATCGCGGAGAATTGGAGCGGAAGCTACAGGGCTGAGAGTGGAGAGCTAGTAGGTAGAGTTATGACAGGACGACTCACGGAAGTCCTCGACTTTCGGCGCGTTCTCGATGAACTTCTTCTTCTCGGCCTTCGTGAGCTTGTTCGACTTGTCGTTGCCCCTGTCCTTCTTCCTGCTGACCAGTTCCCAGCTACCCGACGACATTTCGTGGTGAAAACGTAAGCGTCGAGCGACGACAAAACAGCACGCAAACGCGCACGCACGCACCAAGCGAGAGAGAGAAAGAGAGAGAGAGGGAGAGGGAGAGAGAGAGACGACACGTTGCTCCGAAGGCACTGAATTTGGCTGGAGTACGACGCAACCGAGCCGGAGTACAATGCGCGTCAGTCGGGCCCGTTGGCGAAGTGTCAGTCACAACAGTGGTACGTGGTAACGCATGCGCGCTCGCGCAACTGCCACGCGCACCGGCCGAGCTCGCGCTCGCATCACCGGTCAGCCTTTCACGCGCCACGTATTTATTTGTTTTCCTGCTTTCTCCCTCCGAAGACCGAGCGCGAGAGAGCGCGATCAGGAAGAGGTCCGAGAATGAATGCACTAGCGGTTCAAGAATAAAAAAAAAAATAGAAATCGTGAACGAGGAAGAGCGCGAACGGGATACAGATATAGAACTGTTTTGTAGATTTTGCGCATTGTCCTTTAATTAGAACTGAAAACGCGTGGCTTCGCATATTGTGAAGGCTCTACTTCAATCTTCTCTGTATGTACTTTTTCAAAAAAGTAGAATAGAAAGAAGAACGTTTTTCAGATTTAGTTTATGTGCTTGTTTTATTTATATTTGTTTCACTAAAAAAAAGATAGTTCCTTGAAACTTGATTGTTTCGTTGTATAAATCATACTGTTTGATGGTAAAATAATTATTATTTAAGACAGTATTTTGAATACATTTGAGATTTAAATAAGAGCGTTATATGATTTCATTAACTTATTAAAAAATATTTCATTCAAAAATCGTTTAAAAGTTTAAAGTATATATCGTTTTTTGAAAATCGAACAATCATATCATTCTAGAAATTTAGAAGTTTATCTAGAAGTTTACAATTATATTAATATACATACAAATAAATTGAATACAAATTAATTGAAAGGAGCGTCTCCTAAGTAGAACAGGAAGTCATGATAAATTAAGATGACATCAAAATGATGAGAATATGATTACAAAATTCACCTTTCAATCATAATTTAATCTTTTTTTTTTGTCATTTTAACATCATTTGAGATCATTTTGACATTATCATGACTTTCTGTTCTACCCGGGCTGTATTCTATTGTGTTTTTCCTCATTAGTCCATTAGGGTTCAAAGGGAAGCCGGAACGAGAGAATTCCACATTTGTTAATAAACTTTTTGGGCATATGTATTTTCATTAAAAATAAAACATACAGAAAGCTTTAAGTTAACAAAAATATAAGAAATTATTTTATTTTAGATTCTGAGATATATGGAATTCTATATCTAGACTACAGTGAAACTTGGCCTCCGCGGCAGCAATAATGCTTCTGGATTGAAATCATTCTGGTCTCGCAATCAGAGGGTCGAATCTATATCTTTTAAAAGAATGAAAATGTGAAAGTGAGCAATTTTATTAGATATTGACCAATGAAATTTCAAATATCCTAGTAAATCTGCTCACATTTCACATTTTCACTTTTTTAAAAGATATAAGACTCGACCCCCAGTATCTGAAAAATTATGAATTCAGATTCGCGCTTTCTGCGGACTTCCGGTGAACCGGGCGGGTTTGGCCGGCGGCCGCGCGACGGCAGCACCTTGTCGCTGCGTCGTCGCGCGACGCGCCGTGACGTATTGTTGTACACACACCGTGCACGGTGCACACACCGTACTACGTGCCGCACGCGTACGCGATCGCCCCTGCGATAGGGTTTGAATCTCGGCCTGCGAGAGTGTGTGCCGCGTGCCGTCGCGCCAAAGCTCGCGTACGGACGACGACGACGACGACGACTACGACGACGGTCATCGGCGACGTCGCGTATCCGCGCGTGCGTTACCGATGCGTGCGACGCGCGCGTTCTGAGGACGTCCGCGTCGCCCGACGACCCAGCGTGCGGGCACCCCGCGACTTTATGCCCAGGTGACCTCCGCGCGCGGTCCACGACTTTCTCCAACCTGGTTACGGCGGTGGCGGCGACGCGCGATCGGCCGGGCCCCGGGAAGCAAACAGGCGCGATTCGCCACGTCGTCCCCGTCCTCGTCGCCAACGGCGACGACGTCGTGAGAGCAGGCCTCCGTCGTCACGCCAGGTAGCCAGCTCATTTTGTTAGGTTAGCTCACGGCACGACGCCGCGACGCTTTATCGGGTGGGGGCACTAATTAGGAAACGGGGATGGACGGAGAGAAAGAGAGAGAGAGAGAGAGAAAGACAAAAAAGAGAGAGAGAGACACGTACGCATCGTTACCGTTATTCGGCGTTAGGACTGTCGGTGCACGCGTGCTTCACGTCTGATTCCCTTGGAATTTCGTGCGAGACTTTGGGAGCCGGTTTTCGGGATTGTTTTTTTACGGTGGAACCTCGCTGACTACGTTCGCCTCATCCATTGTCTTGTCTTTCGTCTGTCATCGCAATTTAGTTTCAGAGTATTTAAAAAAAAATCCTGTATAATCTAGTAAATAAGTGCCTCAGCTAATCTTGTACAATCTAGTAAACAAGTGTTTGGTCTAATCTTGCACGATCTAGTAAACAAGTGTCTCTGCTGCTCTTAGATTGACGCATGGCTCCGTCCTGACGCAAATGATTAGAATAGAAGGATTCTGGATTCAATCCTGGACCTCATCTTGCATCCCATTGAAGAATTGAAACTATGATTGTATATTAAAGACTTGAATAGATTAACATAGAATTAAAATTCTATGTAAGTTAAGAAAAAGAGCTTAGGAAAAGAAATAAGACTGTGTTAAATAACGGAAAGATGGAAATATTTATTAACAGGCTTGATAAATAATACTTAACACTCTAAAAAATATCCTTGTCTCTTCTGGTCGTCAAGTAGACCACGTGTTTTCTTGTTGGATTAGCTGACAATGAGAATATCTTATATTTGACATGTAGAATTGTAGAAGGTAGAATGGTTATACTTACACATTCTCGTCTTACAGTTAAGTTCTTCGAGACGGGATGGGTAGCAGCGGTCAGCTCTATAGTCTGTCCTGGGGAGAGTTCAGCTCCTCTCTGGCCTCTGCAGTGCAGCTGTTGAGGGGACACGGCGATTTGGTGGACGTTACCTTGGCTGCCGGCGGACGCAGCTTTCCCGCGCACAAGATCGTTCTCTGTGCAGCTAGTCCGTTCCTGTTGGATCTGTTGAAGGTTGTTTCATCCTTCTAGTGAGACTCTAGCGTAATGTGAAAACGAATATAGCGGAGACTTACAGTAAAGTGCATTGTCCACAGAGTACGCCATGCCAGCATCCAGTGGTTATGCTAGCGGGAATCGGAGCGGATGATTTGGAGTCTCTGCTGGAATTTGTGTATCGAGGAGAAGTGAGCGTCGAGCCGGCGCAGTTGCCTTCGTTGCTCCAGGCTGCACATTGTTTATGCATTCACGGATTAACGCCGCCAACTATACTAACGGAGGTATGTTTCTGATATATCTTGCTTTATTGCATTTAAATAAAAATGATGCAATTAATTTAAGTATAAAACTACATGATTGTCATATTTAGAGTGGAGAAGAAGTTCCTGCGTCTGCGATACCGACGGCGACGAACGATGGATTGTCGAGAGCGGCGGCAGTCAACTCGTATTATCCACTGAAACGAAGGAAAAAGAGGAGGAAGTCGTCGTCATCCTCCGGAAAGTGGCAATGTACTAGTAATACTACCGACAGTGAAAGCAGGCCTTTGGACGACAACAGAACAATGCCTTACGAAAGCAAGGATGACGAGCCCATGGATCAAACCGACGACGCAGGTAATGTAAAGTTTTGCAGAGATTATATTCTCTGTTAAATTAATTTCTGAAATGAGAGACACATTGCAAGATTAGCTGTGCAATGGATTTTATAATTATTTTCCTGCTTTTGAAATATTTCGTAATAAAATACCGTAACGAAAATGCTTACTTGTTTTCTATGTAATATGATTTATCAGATGAATTTTCCTTATTTTATTAGAGATTTGTATGTTTTTCGCAATTTTTGAGTTAATTGCAAGATTCTAATTAAGCACGCACGACAGCAGTAATTAAACGGCAATTTCCACTTGTGTTTTGTGTCCGGTATATTTACGTTTAGCGCATTAGCCGTATTATAAAAACTATACCAAAAATTACACTGCTTGCGAGAGATTTCGCACATCTACGTAGGTCTTTTTTTCGTTTCAATTAAAACGGACACAAGCACAACCATCGATCGGGTTGAACTGCATTTCTGATTGGTCGTCCTCCGATTCGTTCGACCGTGGGAACGAGAGTGAGAGCGAAAGGGAGAGAGAGAGAGAGAGAGAGAGAGGGGGGGGAGAGAGGGAGAGAGAGAGGGGAAACAAATTCAAACCAAAGCAACGTCAGTTCAGCCCCGTATGGTAACATTGTGTTTGTGTCTGTTAACAGCGGGCAACTGCCTGGTTGGAAACACGAACAACCATCAGGACGGCAGTCCGCGACTTCAAGACCCGTCCATCGCGGACAATCATCAGGCGGCGCATCAGGATCACGTTTCGGACGGCGAGTCGCATCTGCATACGTTAATGCCGATGCAGTTCTCACCGTTGCACATACCGCAGTTCCACAGCACCATGGGCTTTCCGTCCGGTTTAGCGTTGTCCGGCTTGGCGACCACTCAGACGAGCGGAGGCGCGAATCAGTCCAAGGCGCGCGGTGCCTCCGACTGCCCGGGCGTTTGTCCGCTTTGCGGCGCGACCCTGCGCCAGGCGAGGAATTTGCGCAGGCACCTGTTATCCTCGTGCAAGTACCGGTTTAACAACTCGACGGCGACTACGATGGCGGCGATGACGGCGATGCAGAATTCCGACTCGACGTTGCCAGAGATCAAGCAAGAGGTCGAAGTGCCGGGTTACGATCAATCAGTGACGTATGGGACTGACAGTGGCAGTAACGACTGTGAACAGATAGTCTGCAATCCAATCCTACCCTCGCCAACGTCGCACGAGCCTGAAAGCGTGGTATCGTCGCCGAACAGCATCCCATCGCCGACGATCGCCAGATAAATGTACAGGGAATGAACTCACCGGAAGTATCGAGACGAAAACATTGTCTGTTTTGTAGTTATTTTTCTTGCGGATTCTCTCATTCGGTTGCCGATTGTGTTGAAGTGTTGCGATACTCGAAATCGTGGTGAGTGGTGCGACGCATTATGCAAAGACAGAGAGGAAAGATGAAAGATATTTTGCATTATACTTGTATAGTTACACAAACATTTACGCGCAAACGGTTATTTGTAATTATTGGCATACGCGTTATTTAACTAGGTCGAAAGTTCGGAGTATATTGCGCGTTTAATTTTATACAAGAATCTTCCACGCTAGCGTATAAGTACTTAGGGTTAATTGATGCAGGTTTAAGCATATTGAATAAAGTCCTATCGTGAAATTTATTATTCTTTTACCATCGGGTTACACGATAATCGAGGTTTCGTGCGATTGTGCAATTCAACTTCGTCCACTGCGTTTATTTTACTGCCCCCTCCCCTTACTGTAGAATGGTCTAATAGCAATATGTTTCTAAGAATACGGGCTACCGTTTACCGAGTACCATTTTATAATGAAACTGACGATTTTCCAGCAGCCACCAAGTGAAAATAATCGGCGCACATTCCTATTTTATAATGCTCTGCTACAAGCTCTTCTGCGTATGTGGACTGTTGACAATAGTGCATACACAAAACCGCTAGTATTTTAATTGAGAAAGAAATAAGATAACGGGTATAATGTATTATCCAGTTTCTTTTCTTTTTCAATAAAGCGCAAAGATACATGATATTTTGTCTTATTCTCCACAAAATACGATTGTGGCGTTATCTCAGAGACCCTTGAATTATTATTTCACCTGTTTTTTTTTTTACCTTGTTAAAGTGGATGTAGATGTCTGGGAGTGAGACATCCCGACGACAAGTTTCAAGTCTGTCTAGATTCGAATTCGTTCTAGGAGACGGATTGTCGAAGAATCGCAGTCTGTCCGATCAGCCGGTCTCGTGTCCGCTGTGCGGCGTGATTCTGCGCCAATCGAGAAATCTCAGAAGACACTTGGAGCTTCTGCACTTCGGTCTGAGCAACACTACCAAGTCCAGCCTACACGCGAGGCATCGGCGCGTGGCAGCGGCAGCGGCGGTGGCGGCGGCAGCAGCGGCGGACAGGGCCAGCGACTTCGGCCTGACGTCTTTGGCGTGCGTTCGTCCCACCGTCAGGCTGGACTCGCACCTCGCCGCCGCGAGATCCTCCGACGCCTCAGACTTTTCCATGATGACACCCTTGTCGATTGCCTCGTCCGTCAGTTCCGCTTCGAGTGTCAGTCTTCCAGGTGAACCGCAAGCTATTCACAAGTTATTTAGGTTCCCAGAATATTATTTTATTTCCTTTAAGTGCTTGTTATCTATAAGTATATCATTTACCTCGAGTGAATTCTTGAATTCAAAATTCGCAATTATAGAGAAAAATATTTCTTGTATAAAGAAAGAGTGATAGAATTATCTAAACAAAAATTTCCTATGTGTATAAAACATTTGAAGAATAATTACTGCTAATGAGCTCATTGGTCGTAAACCATTGATTTGATGCGAAATGTTGCATAATGGCATTAAAATTTTAATGTTACGCTTCACGCGCATTATATGATGTACGCGATATTGTCGAAGGATTAATGGATGCACCGAATGCGTTATCGCTTTCACTAAAGCGATTACACCGCGAACATATTCCCGCGAATTGCAAGTCCCTCCTTTACTGGTGGATATAAATTCTGCACCGCTCGATTATAAGCACTGATAATTATCAATATGCCTGTGTTTTGCGAGAACGCAATTGCAAATATTCGCGATGGGATTTATTATACCATCGCGATTAATCCCTATGTGCTGTTAAGTTTTATGTTTGTCTAAAAACGTGATATTGTTTACTTTTATTTTCATCCTACGTTCTTATGAATGGCATACAATTGTATTTTTTGCGATATTATTTGGTAAGTTGCTATATTATTATTCATAATTTATAAAATATTTATCTTTTTTTCAATCAATATTAATGTAATAATATCGATGTATAATAAATCTAATGAAATTTTCCTTATTTCATTTTTTCTTTAATGCGCGCACATACATGTCTTATAATTAATTTAGAATTTTAACTTAATTCTCTTACATGTATATTATTATAACAGAAATATGTATGGAGAGCGTTGAAACATCATTACCTCATAATGTCAGCAAAATCTAGATCTCTTCGGTGTCCATAGGGAACTTGATGGGTACGAGCTCAAGTCTATTGGGTTCCGGCGATCAAAACGGACATCCGCTGCCGGGATCCACCCCGGCTACGTGTAGCACGTCTATGGTGCCTCCGACGAACGGGATCTACTCCTCGGACGGCGGTCCCAGTATGCTGAGCTGCTTACTACCGTCGTTGCCCACTTTACCGTCCTTTTCCGCGTCCCACGATATGTTCCGACACGGAGAGATGTTGCGCACGGGAATCGCCTACCACGATTCCACCCGACACGTCAGGCACATGCAGCGCACAGACGTCACCTAATTTCGTGACTCCGTGGAAAACGTGAAAGGATGACGGTATTAACAGAACACTGAATAGGCTCCACTAAGTGTAGACTTAACTTATAAAAGTATGAATATTTAATGTGATGTGGTAATTATGGACGGGTATTCAAAATGGCATTAAACGTCGCCAAAACGTGGCAAAATAGCGATAAAATAGTGTAACGACGAATAGCAACAATGTGTTGTATTAGGAATTTTTTTACTTGGTGCTATGTACACAAATTGAAGTATGTACGACCTATAAATAATAAATTGTTTAGTAATAATAAATATATATATTTGCTCTCTAATTTTTTGGATATAAATATGTAAATCCAAGTTTTTTTTTTAAGTTTTAACATTTTATTGAAAATTCTATAAAGAAAAATAAAAATAAAAATATTAGATCCATTCATCTATCACAAACCACAAGTTTTGTTGTAATTATCACTTGGACGAGATTCATTTCGATATTATAACGATAAAATATTACAAAGTTAATATCTCTGCCGAGAAATCATTTCGTTTTGAAATCTCGAGAAATTTATTCAATCTTTTGTGCTAACCATAATTATGATTATATTTGGAGATTACTCATGTATCGTTTTTATCATTCCGAATATTTTTATGAAAATATTAAGTCACCGAGCCGAGAGAGAAGCGGATTTTCCTTTATGAATATCAAACTCGAAAGTTGAAGAGAAGAGAGACCGTTATCATTTACATATTCTTCTTGAAGAAAATCCTGTTATCCTGCGCATCGACTAGACGCGACTATGTTTGAGATCATCATGATCTTCGAGATTCACGATAATCGTTGAGATCATAATCAGATGATTAGATTCATCTCTTCATGAGGCTTGCTGTGTCCCAGTATGAACGGCCAATTTCTTCTGGATATTTTCTCGAGTTCCCCTTCTAAGAGTTTCACCAGGTCATCGAAGTATTTCAAGTTCTGAACGTCTTCCAGTAATCTCGTTGTGTCACTCAATAAATTCATTGCTTTCTTTTCGTCGCACTATAAAATTAATAAGATGTATGAATATCGTATAATTTTAGTAATATTTTAGTAATATGAAAATAGATTATTGAGATGAAAATGAGATAAGCTTTTCCTTTAATAATTTCGTTTTATTTTGATAAAATTCCAATCCGTTGATTAATTATTAAACTATTTAAAAACCGGGAAGTCGCGACCTCTCTAAAAATCTTCATTGATGAAGATTCCATTTTCCATTAATTAAGAAGTTTGTCCATATTTAATGCAATTAATATCAAGTAAAAATACAATCGTACAATTTATAATTAATAAAAAATTTTTCGCAATATTCTTTCCAATAATATCGAGAAATTGATAATACACGTGTATGTAACTATTTGAGTCTGGCACCAACATTTTAATTTCACGTCAATGAGTCATGAAAGATACGATATAGCGAGGACGAGACGTTTACCTGAAAGTTTGTACGTAAACCACATATGTCTCCGTGGATCTCTTTATTGGCAAACTGCAACCGTTCTATTCTATCGCGGAGATGTCGTATCCAATCATACGGATCGTCGGGGACCGCCGGTGCTTCCACGTCCGTTTCGATGGTCAGAGCCAGTCTGGTTAATTGATCGTGAGAAGACGTGCTGTTGCAGAATCGATCCCCCTCCTCCAGGAGAACCGTTGCCTTCCCAGGATCGCTCTCAAGATTTTCAAGGATAGATGCTACTTCATTGATGGCAACACCTCGATTCTGCGGCATAATTTATCCTATTTCAGTCTATGGTCAAATCGCATAACTCGATTAATCCCCCATCAGCAATCTGGGTCTTTTAAAGCAAGCGAAATTTCTTTCTCGAATTTTTCCAAAAAAGGAAGGAAAGGCCTGGTATTCCAGCCTAAAAAATAATTTAGGATAAAGGAAGCCCACTGTCCCAGTGATGTCAATTTCCGTCAACGCATGTTCGACCAGCGGTTCATTAAAGTTGGACCTGTGCCCTCAATGATCGAAATTCATTGACGACGTTAGTATTTTCAAAATTTATTAGTGAATTTTGTTTTTTCCGTTTTTCCATTATTTTTCACAAACTAAAACCTTTTTATCATTAGTGGAGCATTATTTATGAAATGGCGAAGAGAAACGCCGAGCAATTATGGTTCTGTTTGCATGGAGAATGAAAAGATCGATACTTTTTGTTGGTAATAGGCACTTTGCAAAAAAATAAACGCAAAATACTGGAAACTTTTACGAAAACAATTTTTATACGCTTATATCGATAACATGACTCTTCTGTCGGATTGCCTTGGTTTTTTATAATTTTACTTTTTATTTTTAATTTTATTTGATATTTATAATCATATTTTATATAAATAACAATTGTTTGTAGTTTTTTTTAAAGCAAAAGAAAGTCAAACTTTATTTTTCTCTGTATTTAATATATAAAGTGGACCGTAAAAGACCCACTTTGCTGATGACGTTAGTAAAAAAAAAAGATTGTTGACGGAGGGTTAAATAATGAATTTTATATAGAGTTATAAAAGAGCGTACGTTTGTGAAATTCGTAGCGTGGTCTTTCAACACGATCGCCAGCTCATCGCAGAGGCACATCGGCGTGTTTTGCGCATCGCTCTGAGTCTCCAAGCTCCAATCGTAACTCTGTATACCGGAAGTGTCCTCCAGGGAGGATGGTCTTGTGGCTGGACGATCTGTTGGTTTGCAGTCGTCCCAGGTAGAGCTCAATCTGTTGTAACTCGATCTGCTGCTGTCAATCGTCTTCGTACTTCGCATACCGCAGTCTCCGTCGATCGATGGATCGTCGTTCGATCTCACTGGTGCGTTAAAATCATCGGTAACCCATTGCCGCTCGGAAATAGGCGAGGAAATCGCATATGTCTTTACGCCTTCCGTGCTCGGTAAGTTTAGAAGTGTCCTCAGCTGCGTTGCACCTGCGTTCGTGATTTTATATCCATTTTATGTATATTTACCTGTGTTAATTATATTATTCAAAATCCGATAAGATCTCGAACATCTCGAAAAAAATATAAAAATATGAAGTAAAATATGGATTTTTGCAAGCTTCGAAATCTCATTGGACTGTAAAGGAGTTAACACACAGAGTTGATTAGTTAACATTTTTCTTCTGTGAAAATGACTTCTAAATAATATTGTTGCCAAAAATGCCTTCAAATTTTGTTGACGAGTTAGCTAAAAATTTGTTGATAGATTTTTAAGATTTTTTACTTGATTATGATGAATAATAAAGTATATTCAAGGACAAAATATTAAATAATAGCATTATGTATAATTATTATATAATATTTTATCATATTATTGTGCTATTGTAATAATATTTATCATAGTATCTATATCCATATAATTTTGCAACGCGAAGTTGGTGGAGAGAATGCTGTTCGAGCTTCGGGATATTCGCTCAAACCTCGAAGCTGCTTCCATTAACTTTTCTCAACCTTCTCTGGCACAGACTCAATCGAACCCTCAGGTCAAAGTCCGACCGTTAGGGTGCCCGCAACAATGCTCGTGGCAGTTTCGCAGTCTCACGGCCACTCGGCATCTTACGGTGGTAGCACCGAGCTACGATCTCGAGGACGAAGGAAACGAAGTAAATCTGATACATCAACTCGATTCCGCGCATTGGTAAACCGCGAAACTTTATTAGGTCAGGTGCCGCCGTGGCCGGTGAGTTTCCACGAGATGGCTTTGCTCGGAGGCCGGTTGGTCCGAGGGATCAACGCGACCCTGTTCGGGACCTTGTTCGCGTAAAGAGAGAAGAAGAAAACGAAATAAGGAGGGAAGATGAAAGCCCTGGATTTGCGTACCGATTTGCTTGGAATCGATGAGATGGCTCCATCGTTTTCGGCAACGGCGGTGCTTCCATTCTCTGCTCTCATTCTCCAGCGTGGATCTCGCCTGGGAGAAGGCGAAGCGGCGAGGGGACGGTATGAGTATCCGGTATTCCTGAGATCTGATCAGCCTCTCCGGGGTGTAGCAGACCGGATTGATGCATTTTTCTTTGACGTTGCGCTCGCTGCTGGTTACAGTCGCGGGCGAACTGCTCTGCATGCCGACAGGGATTATTTATTAATCGCGCTTCTATCGTTCGGAGTCCCGACAGGACCGATGTGTGTGTCGTTAAGTCCTCGCGACGTCGTATCGAACGTTTTACGACTCTGACAAGCGCGAATGAAAAATTGAAACGAAAACACAAGAAAGGAGTGACCCGGGGATCGCTGGAAAGAAATTACGAAAATTGGTAAATTCGCAAACTAATTTGTGGTAAAGCTAATTGCGATTAAATGACGAGTGCTTACACGTATCTTTGCGTGTGCAAGTGATATCGATCAGCTGCGCGGATCGGCCCTCTTTTACATTTATTTGCTTCAGTTATCTAATTAACTGAGCAGTCTCTTGCGGCCTGATAATCGGATTGGATACAATTCGTATAATACGCCGACGTCATGAGGGAAACGGAAAGAGAAAAGGAAAAAGAGCACCGTGCAAATGGAGATAAAAATCCACGCTTCGCCAGGTTGAAGTTCTCGAAATGTATCGCACGTGAAATGCAACCACGTGCGCACGGAGATTGTGTGTGTGCGCGCGCGCGCTGTAAATAAACTAAATTCCCGTCGAAAGGAAAACATGAACGGGAAATTCGACGGGTGCAAAATTAAAGCGCGCTGCCACGACACATCCGGGGCTTATTAATTTAACAGTATGTGATAGTTCAATTTTGTAAGTACGCCAGCGGCAGCGGTGTGTCCTCGCGCGAATAACATTTCAATCAGTCTGAACATTTTAAAAATATTGTTAACATCTTTATACATGGCTTCTTGAATCTAAATTATTTGGGTTACATTAGCGAAATTATTCCGTCGGATTACACGCAAAATTTTCGCGACGAGAGGAAATAGAAAACCTATTCTCAATTATTTAAATCATTTAAGTTTAATTACATGGAAAAATTGCAAATATTTATCTATTAATATATTATTATAAATATATCTATTATTATTATTACATATATGTATGTGTGTATATGACTTGTTTAAAACTTCAAGGAAGGAAAAGTAAAACTTTTCTTAAATCAAAATTGACTTCAAATTTAAAGAGCCCTTCGGAAGACTCCAGGTTGGAGACTCAAGACCCCTATGGGACATTTCGCATATTAATAAATACGATGTCGTCACACTCACCATTTCCCTGGCGTCCCTCTCGATCAGATCGATATCGAGATCATCCCGCGTGAACGAGATCAGCTCGATATTTTCGCAGATTCCGTTCTCCTGCTCCTGCATCGACACGTCCCGCGCGAAGCTGCAGCCATCCGAGTAGTCGGAATCGCTGCAGGACAGCATCGACGCGACCGATCCGGGTGATCGATGACTCTTGACGTGATACGATCTAGGCGATACCACGATCTCTTGATCGCTCAACCACCAGCCGAAATTCTCCTCGCCGTTGGACGACGACGAGCCGTACTTGGTGGCCGTGCCGTCTCTTCCGTCCAGATAAAACATCGCCCGGTGATCCCTGACGTTTTCCAATCGACGTGGGGCGCGTGCAGATTTTACCGCGCTGGAAATTCCGCCTGCAAGCAAGATGGATTGACGTGCAGAAGAAATCGAGTTTCGCAATAATTCCCGCAAACAGGAGCGCGCCGGTGAACGCGGCCCGTGTGTCCCGAGATTTCACGAAACACGAATCCCGACGCGCCCACACAATCCCGATTTGCCGATAATAAATTTTACACGATTTCGATTTGTCAGCGACGAGCCTCGCGCGAGTTCCTGACGATAAATTCGCACTCTGACGAGTTCCTTGAAAACTGGAGATAACGTAAAAATACCTTTCCACGCCTTGAATAAGTAAAACAATTGCAATGCGATTGATGGCAATTAATAAAAAAATACATGATTCATATAAAATTTCAATTTTATATAAAAAAAATAAACTGATGATTTTATAATGAAAAGTGTAAGCTTTAGCTTTCACAGAGCTTTTTGCAGTATCCTCATTCGAAGAATATCTGCAATGAGGAGTATGCAGATGAAACCATGTACAGAATTCCGTTCTTCTTTTATTATTAATTTTATCCGAGTTTTGTACGTTTCCTTGATTATTCTAGTCGAATTGGATTTGCAAAGATAAAACGACTCAAAATATACGAATAGTACGAGCTGCGTAAACTTCGCAATGTGTTAATACGTCAAACATTAAATCTTGTATGGATCGCGACTGTGTTTTACGACTGGAAACTCGTACAGCGTTTCAACTATCTTCGTTTATCTAATAATGTCACTTCGTGTAAGTATACGCTGAACAAACGATAAAATTTTCATTCGACCGAAATCTCACGCGCATCTCGCGTTCACAGATCTACAAAATTCAACAGCCGCCGATGCGTTTAATTAGTGGTACAATTACAAGTCTTTTTCCTTGCGAGATCTTTACGAGAATTCAACTGTCATCATTATTTAAATTATGCAGAAGAATATTCATTTAATTAAAATTAATTTTCTGACACTCTAATTAGATTAGATGTTATATAAATTAAATTATTTAATTTAAATATTAAATATTATTTAATATCATGTAAATTAAATAGAAATTATTTTACCTTTATTTAATCAATATTAAAATATTTTTTTTAATGTTTCACTATTCATGCAAGCTATCCGATGTCATTGATTTTATCACACAAAATCTGCTTTCTAAAAATACATTTCTGTCGTTTGTAAAACATGCGGATATACATGTAGCAAATATGCAAAATAATCTCGTTACAAGAGAAGCGCTCAACAGTATAGTAATATCTCCTCACTGGTTCGATCGTGATAATTATTTACAAGATCGATATCTCACGGATTATTCAACAAGTACAGAATCCGGTATTCTCTTAATCACAATGTAATTAATTTTCAGCAGGTCGCACTGGCACTGACGATCGCGATCGATCGATCGGACGGCAAATTGTGCCGGTTTCCACATTGCGCTGTTATCCTCGCGAGACGATTTTTTATCAGATTGCACGTGGTCGCGATCGCGTGGCTGTGTTGCGTAGGCGATCAGATCTCCCGGGATAAGATCGTGTTTAACGAACCATACTGGATGACTACCACGCGTCACATTTCGCTTTGCGATCGCGACTGGAACCGCCGCGCTGATTGACCGCTTAATGCGTCGTCAGCAGGTTGGACCTCGAACGTCGACTGTCGGCGGTCACCCATTTCCTTGACCATCGGTCGTCATGGTGACTCTAATTTAATAATCCGTCATTTCCCGCTTTGTGTGTCGCACCTTTGCCTTTGCGACAGCGACGGCGGCGGCGGCCGCGTCGATGAATTCTATTGCGGTTCTTTTCTTTCTTTCTTGTTTTTAAAAATTTCGAACGTAGCAGTTTGCGAATTTCTTCGTATCGATCTCTTGCGGCGAATTAAAAAAAAAATCTCACGTCAATCGCAAAAATCTCCAGTCGCGCAAAACCATCGCGACTCGGATGAATCCCCACGAAATTTTTCAGCTCCTCGCGCTCGTAGGAAAAACGCCGTACACTCTGAAAGGCAGCGTAATGCTCCGCGAAATAACTCCTTTCGAACGCGGTGAATAGAGTGACGTATTTTCAATGAATTACGCGAAAAGCGTTTACGTTTCGAGTTAAGTAAAGAAAGTTTTCGGTTCATCGAGCAGCTCGGGTTAAACGAGCTTAGTTTAGCGATTCGCGTTTGTTTGATGGCCTGTAATATCCTATTGTGTACATGTGAAAAGAAATTCGGTTACATTGAAGTTAATTCGAAACTACTGATTTTGTAACTGTTACTAATATTATCGGAGGAAAAAAAAAGTTTAGTTTTTATTTTTCATTTCTTTTTCATTCTGCCATATTTTTGTAACATACCAGCGAGTCTTCTCCATCAAGCGTAACTTTCTTATGTATTTTGATTGAATGACACCATATAATAATACACTATTATCTTATTCATTTTATGATGATCTTTAATTTCTTCAGAAACATATGTCCTACTAACATAGATGGAGAAAGCACTTGGATTGCATTAAAATTTATTTTAAACGACCGAGATTTTATAATCGTTCTAACTTAAGAACTTTTATTTTTGTATTTAGCAAGCTTGTCTTTTTCATCGATCGCAATTTTCTTAAGCACTTTGATTGAAAATAATAATCACCGTACAGTAAGACACTATTATTTTGTTCACACATATATTGTAGATCTTCGGTACTGTTTAATTCGTTGCTCTTCAGTCTCTTATGAAGCATATGTCCTGATATAGATGGAGAAAGCAATTTGGTTGTATTAATATTACTTTTAAACGACCAAGATTGTGTTTCTAATTAAAGAACTTTGCTATATTCTTGTAACGTATCAGTGACCCTGTCTTCTCCATTGATTGTTATCTTCTCATGTACTTTAAAGATAACGACACTATCGTGTGACCGTATTAGTATATTATTATTTATTTCATACATATGTTATAGGCCTTAATTGGCAAATACAACTTGCTTCGACTTTTGCTCTTCAAAACATCGATAACGATTCCAATCGACTTGTTTTCGCCTCTCCGTACCGTATCCCGAAATGTCGCGCGGTGTACTTTTGCCGGTCTTGCTTCGTTATTTATTAAGTGTTTTCAATGTCACTGGGCGGTTATAATGATAAGCGTATATATGCGTACGATCGCGATGATTCCCACAGACTGACATGGAATGACGTGTCCGCGGGCTCTGTTCTGTATTCATGATAACTCGCTGACCCGTGTGTAAGCGTGGTAATTTCTGCCGTGCCGAGTATCGACTGTCCGTATACTGTATGTATTTATACGTATGTATGTATGCAGAATCGCGCATCGTCACGATGTTGCTAAACAGTCAAGAGCCAGAGGCTCGCAAGCGCTTGCAAATAGCGCGATCAAAATTGCGCGGCCGGATAATTCGCCGGAGAGAATCGCCAGTGACAGAAAAACTCCTCGAGAGTTTCAGTAAAAAGGAAAAAAAAACACGTCTCTCTTGGGAGACGTCAGAGAGAAATTAGATTTTGAAGAGTCTCTAAAAGTGTCCTAGAAAGTTCTCTTTATCGAAAGAGAAATCTTTGAGAACTTCTTCCATTGAGAATCATTCTTATTTTGAAAACCTTCAATCGTATGAGAACTATGAAGTCTTTAGCTACTCACAGTTTTAGAACGGCAAGATACTTGCTTTCAAGCTCGTTATTTCCACAAGAAATTTTACTGGCTTTAAATGCGAGTGATAAGATACTACTCTGTTTTTCAAAATTGTGTCTACAAAGCATCGTTACAGAATTATATTATATTTGTACACGATATTCATTGTGCACCTTACATTATAGCGTAAAAATATAATTATCGGTTATTGATTATTGGTCATTTTAATATCTCTTAATTATTAAAATGCGAAGAAATATATTCTCTTACAGCAATATTACAAATATAGGATATCTCAAATTTTGTACGTATCTATCCAAATTATTATCGTGTAAAAGATATTATCAAGAAATTAAACATCTCTCTTAAACGTCGGATTATCTGGATTAGCTGTCACAAACGCAATTTTCACTCATGGGAAATGCGAACGAACCTCAAACGGTATTCGCAGTCAAACATCAGGGTGTACATAGCATTATCACGCTGATAATTGCTTTGCTCAAGCTGATTAATTAACTAACCTCAGGCAGCGAACACGTAAATATTCGATTATTATAAATCGCCGGCTATTAATTTAATCGATGAATGAAACATTCGCAAACAATCAAACGCTAAGCTTCACTTTTGGAAAGGTATTGACGAACGGTGTCATTTTTTTTACTCTATCGTTTCGATCGGCAATCTCTTGACCGTTTTCATGTCAAATGTCTCTTTCGCACATAGATACGATGGCTATATTTTTGGAATTCGCGATAACGCGGCTAACCGTTGAGCGGCACAATTTATTGTCACTTATCACGTAAAAGATAGGCGAGTCGAGAAATTAAGTTTGTAGCAAAGTAAACTCCATTTCGAGAATGTTTATTTGTCTTTATGCGGTATCTATGAGAGCGTGACAGATCGTGGATACGTGGAAAAATCGCCACATTATATCGCCAAAAAATGCAGTTTCTCGAAAGAGAGGCTCACTGATAACGCGACGTCGCGCGGCTGCGGCGGCGACGGCGACGGCACACCTGGAAGTGTCGCTAGCCGCAAGATTGTCTTGCGAAACTAAACTATTTTCCAATCAGTCAGCCTGTGGTCTAGGGGTACGATTAAAGGGATACTAATCCGTAAGCACGCGTGTGTGAGTATTCGAGACTACATGCTGATTTTCATTTTTTCCGAGAGATTTTTATGATCAAAGTTCAATAGGCGCCGAAAACGAGCGGTCGGCACGAGGGGCAGTTTTTCGGGGCGCATTTCGGCAGGAATATTAATCAGGATGACGTGGACAGGCCTTGATCGAGGGAGAAAAATGATCGCGCATCGGCGATAACGTTATCGCGGCGCAGCGTACGTCGTTGTGCTCGCTATCTGCAGGTGTAACGGACGCACGTGCACATGCCTCCGCGGTTGTGGCATGCAACTGCGATTACCTGCACGGCCTAAACAATTCCCAGGGAAAAATAACACTGAAAGTTAGCGACGATGGCTCTTTAAATTGCCAAAGAGCGTTTGAAAGTTTGAACGAAAATTTCCTAATTTATAAAATACGAGCGGTAAACGTATCACGCGATCTGTCTCGCATTAATCTTTAAACTCGCTCGAATTATTCGAGTTGTAAAACATGATCGGAAGGGTACGTATTTTTGTTTAAAGTCCATTTGTAAAGCCCGTGTTTTGCGGAATGTCTTTTTTTTTCGATGGAGTAAAATCGAAATTAAGTAAAATCTAAATTCGCCGGGCCGGAAGCAGCGGCGAATTTATATTTTACAGTTCTCGTTGGGATAAGTATATTCAAACATTTGCTGAACATTAATTATAGATTCGCGCGGCAGCGTGTTTCAAATTAATCCGGCGCTGTTCGAGCACCCCGTTTATTTTCCACATTTAGAAGTCTAGAATATCTCCGTGTGTTGGTCAAGTGCGCAGTTTACCTCGTAATCCTGATTACACTAATCTCGCCTTATCGAACGGGAAGACCAGCGTCGATTTTTCGCGATAAGATCGAATTAGATCGGCGGTGCATCGTCATGCGAGAAACCACGCATCGAGACGGGACGAGAGAGAGGAAGGGTCGAGTGTCATTGAATTACAATGGCGAAGGACCTAGGAATTATACCGACATGGTTGGATAATAACATCCCTCCACTTCTCGATACAATATCTGGGATCGCTCCTGCGAATTATACTTCTCTTGATAATTCAGTCTCTCAATAGCTCACGGTCACTTCAATGTGATCGTGACTCGTAGCGTGTCATCCGATATATAATGTATAAAATGTTAATATATAGGGTGTTCAAAAACTCGAGGCCCAAACTGTTGGGGTGATGATTTTGTTAAACAACTCATTACATTAAAAATCTTATTCGCAGGTTGATTAATCACTCAATATTAATTTCAGACCTATACTTGTTTCAGAAAAAAGTATTTTAGTCTCTATTATCCCTAATAATTTGGACACTGAATTTTTGAACTCACTGTATATAAATATTATATATAATAGAATTTTATATAAAAGTAATAATAATATATAATATAATATAAATGTTACAATACATACAAATTATACCATATTATACTATAATTATGTTACAACATATTTGTTAAAGCCTCATCCTTTGTACATATCTTCTTCTTTCATGCTCTTCCTACTCCTTTGTCTTATTAAAACCATTGTTCGTACGCAATAAATTTATTATTATGTTTAATTAAATTTTGATTACCGGCGTACTATTGTAGAAGCTAATTAACTTTCTATTCAGTAACTGCTGAATTTTTAATTATAGAAATACAGAATTCCAGAAGAAAAAGACAGTGTTTCCTGAAATGGGAGAAACATCGGGTGCTGGGATTGTTGTACTACTCACATAGGAAGTGCTTTGAAGGGGATTAAAGTTTCAAACTTATAAGTACTTTAAACATCTTTCTAAAAATAATTCTGAGAACTGTTGGATATCCCCTCGTACATCGAGCTGTGACAAATATATATTCTACAGTTGCACCGAGAGAATAGCTAATGTCTCGTTCGATTGAAACGTGATACCTTGTATAAATCATCTTATTCTCCGTTCGACTATCTGTCGCGTTCGTGCGAATTCTCAATCTCGGCGGGAGTCGCAGTACAAACAGAAACGAGAAATTTCTCGTGCGTTCTCTATCAGGATGGTTCCCTTTTTTCCCCGTTGTGTCAACACTGCGACGTGGCGACATTTCGCACGTTTCCCGCAACAATGTTTCTTACCTGCGATAAGTAAATTTCCATCACGGAAATGAGAATTTTCACAGAGAACTCGATCAACGGATCAAGTTGCACATGCAGATCCGCCGAGAGATACGGAGATTAAATGTTAAACGCGTCGTGTAAAGGTATAATATTATTTCTGGTATATCACACAGCGAAAAAGATAAGATCATATGAGTCAAGAGCGTTATGATTATCAATTTAAACCATACATCATCGCGGATATTTTGTGTCCGAGCGATTTCTATTATTCGCGAAAGTTTCTCGTAACTTTTAATGTTCATTTCTACCAACGTAGATTAACTTTAATCTTGGTTTCACTTATCTCTTTCCAATTCTCAGAATAAGAGAAAGGTATAGAAAGTAAGTTGAACCAAGATTAAAGTTAATTCACATCGGTAGAAATAAGCATAAAAATCTTTCACTTCTATTTCCTTATTTTTTCCAAAAGCAAGTACAAACATTTGTTCTACAAACTTTCAAAGTACGTTCGTGAATAAATGAGAAAATCGTCCGAAATGGAGTACCCATATTGGTGTAATTTTTCACACGGTGCTCTAATAGCTAATTATGTATTGCTACTATTCTAGCTTTAGACTGTTTTAAATTTAGACTGTTTTAAATCCATAATGTAACGGCGCGTAATTTCGCTAAGTGAATTCCGTATTGACACACATCTCCTATTTATCGATTGAAAAAGATAAATCAATAATTTATACCGAGCGTTTTCACGTAAGTAAAGGGGACAATACGAATTTCATCAACGGGGCTGGGAAGAAGGAGCTGAGAGCTCAAACGGCAAGGAGACGTGGAAAATATTCGCGCCCACCCCCCCCCCCGTTCTGTTCCTAAG
>VBVR01002681.1:0-21225 GCA_011638315.1 Tetramorium parvispinum
CTCAGTCGCTTGCCGCGTCCTACCTACGATTTTCCGCGCGCTTATTCGCTTAGACATTATCATTGATATCGCAATAACTATCGCGAATTTTGTAAAATGGTACATGACTTTTCTTCTCGGTTTGACCCGCTCTACCACCAACTTTCGTGTGGGTCCTTTTATTTCTGACACTCTGTATACGTTCATAAATGAAACAGATGAACTTTTTGTTTTATGTCGATATTTGCTCTGCTATTTGAATTTTAGTTACGTCCACTAGAGCAGGGATATGCAACTGGCGGCCCGCGGGCCGGATCCGGCCCGCAAGGCTTTCCAATCCGGCCCGCGACGTCCAAGCTTAATCCACGGAAAAATGAAAATAGCTCACGCCCGGGCCCCAGTGTCACCCGTGCGAGCACTGGCAATCCATGAGTTCTAAATTTCTCAGCTGCGGCCCACGGTATAATTTTAAATTTTACATTTGGCCCGCCAAAAAATCTAGTTGCGTTTCTCTGCACTAGAGAATTACTATATCCTGAGATTAAAATTGTTCAATGATAGTTTTCAACTGTGCAAATAATAAACCGCGTGAATTCTTGAGCTCGTAGATTTATAGAACAGATTAAATCGGTCAAGTCACACTTGTAATAGACGATGTATGATATACATGTACAAAGTATATATCCACTAATGTGTGTGTTATTAATACGTAGTCATTTTTGACAAGCGATTAAACCAATTTCTTGTTCGCAACATCCTTTTTAATCATATCAATATATCATATGAAAATCTTCGTAATTTACGCAGTAAAAATATAATTTGTTGATTTGGCAAATGGTTTGATGAATTTCAATTAAATGTAGAAATTAGGTTAACGGTCCACACATACACAATCAAATAATCGTACTGCCTACTAGAAGTAAATACTGCCTGAAACGAAATCATCGTCGTTTTGACCGGAGAAATCGAGTCTTCCAACGCATATTTTTTCCGCGGGCATATCGAGCGGTTAGATTTAATACAGAACAGTACAATCATTCATCTTCCAGCTAAAGGCACTTTTTTTTACTCGCGCTTCAAACGAGTATTTTGCGGAAATCGCTCTTCGAGATTACGAACGTACGGCGTGAATGAAAGAATAGGTAGAAAGAGAAAGAGAAAAGTTACGAGGGAACATCTCGACCGATAATCAATGTTTCACAATTTGCCAACCGCCGGGTAATAAATTAAGCGAATTTTATTCGCGTCTGTATATAACCGCGTTAAATATTTACATCCGTCGCTGATTACGAATAGTGGCTGTCCGTTTCATCATTCATCGGAACGCGTGTTAAATGCCTGATCATACGCGGATTTTCCACGTAGCGTGCAAATACGCGAAAATCATATGCGGAATAAGGAAGTCCTTGCCTTTGTTGTTGCTATTCGAGAACTCCGTACATATCGAAATATACGTTGCCAAATGAAGTATTGTTTTGTCCTTTTTTTAATTCCTATTCATTGGCTGATACAACGGCTGGTACCTTGCATATATAATTGCAAGTGAATATAAGTGAATGAAGAATTTTATGATAATAATTTACACGGATGTTTTCCAGAATTTGGTGGATGCCAATAATACACAATTTTTGGTTTTAATGTCATTTGCGTATATTTGTTAATCCTAATTTTGTAACACGTAGAAGAAAAGATGTTTATAGTAATTGAGATATATAAATTCTATAAAATTATATAAATTATAAATGATTGACGTGTAAACGCATTTCATTTTGTACAATGTCATAATTTGTTGAAGTTGGATACATCAATGTCTTGAAACCAGAGCGGCTGATGACATATGATATACCATTTCCTCTAGATCAAAGCCATCGGGAGTAATATTGGTCGTTCCAATTTCAAGGTATTACTATGTTACATAGAATAATGTATGTGTGTATTTGTATATATATATATATATGTGTGTGCATAAATCATCCCAAATAATTTACCCAAAATGTTTGTCGCATCAATATTTTCATGATAGCTAATTCATCCGAAACAAGCATCAATATTTAACTCCTGGAAGGCACATATATTTTTGGACCTCAACCGAGGGCACACTAGATCATTTTGACCAAGTCAAGGTTTTTTTCAAATATCTTGGCTTTTAATTGACATAAGAGGATGTCTATTTTTTTAAATATAGAGTAAACATCCTTTTTTGTAACGCATTTCAATTTGTTAAGAAAACTAGTAATGTTATTTTGATAATATTTTAATTTAAATACAAAAATCATGTTTTTTTTCAACTATTTGTTCAAAATTAAATATCCTGAGTTCTAATTCAGCTGTCATAAAAATTCGAACTGAATTTTAAACTTTAGAGTATCCACTTCGAGATGGTATTAGCTTCTTATATCGCGATCCTTCAAAAAGTATAATTATTTGAGAGTATGAAATGCATGAATGCGCAATTCTTTCGTCGTCAAATATTTGCAGAGAATTTAATGAAATAATTCGATTTGTGATGGAAAAAATTTTTTGTTATTATAAAAAACTTTATATGTTCTGCGTGCGCGCATTCAATACACAACAGACATCTGTGACGAGTGCACATTGGTTTTTCGACTGTGGACATTTAATTTTTGTTTTTACGCATCTAACGCATAGTGACAATAAGAACATCTTACTCTTCTATCAAATTCGATTACATTTTCATATGGCACAAGGAACTGTGGTAACTCAAAAAAAACATCCAATTAATTTTTTGATTGAATTCAATCAAATACTTAAGTATGTAATTGCTAAACTCGATGCTGTTTTCGTACATGAGGTTTTATTAAAGCGAACAAGAAGAAAAAGAATTAAACAAACAATATTCTCTTTCGTTAGGATATTGTAAAATTTCAATTTTTACGAAATATATACTGCGCAACAAAATTAACGCAACAAAAATTTTTACCGAAATTTCACTCAACTTCAAATAATCGTAACCACGCGGAGCCGGCCGAAAAAGCACCTCGATGGGTTACTTTACACAGTTATTTTTCGAAAACGAGTACCGCATGCTCTAATATTTGAAGTTGTATAATATTTCTTATATATTAATACATCATTAGTTTTTAAAAAAACATCCTAAGAAAACTTTTTTCACAATCAAACAAAATGTCCATTTTGTAGAAACCATTCATATGAATACTATATTAAAAATTGAAACTTTTAGGTCTAATATTTCAAATTTTAATGCCGCAATAAATGTTGCGCTTTCGGCCACATATAGAGGACCTTTAAATTGACGTATGGTGTAAATTTCAAGGACATTCTAAGAAAAGTGATTTTTGAGAAAGAAAAAAAGAACCTTAAAGAAAAAAAGACTTTTCTTCTTGATTAAAATATAACTCACTAGGCACACTGGATCATGAAATTTTTTTTACCTTTCTCCGGAAGATTCAAACTAAATTATTTAATTTAAAAAATCGATATGTATCTTTTTTTCATATTATTGGAAGCACCACGGAATGTGTATGCCGGGTTAAATAGATCCTGTATGCCCCCCCCCCCTCCAGGTGTTAATAAAATATTTAAGAAGAAAAAATAAAAAATAACACGTACTAACAAAAGTTTCTTATATCATGTTCCATACATTAATTAATTTAAATTTTATATTTTATTTTAGCAAAATGAAAGGATTACATAATTCACATGTGACAAATTAAAATTTATCATTTATTATTAACTTAATGACATCAATGGATTATTGTAACATACATAATCCTTAAGAGGATTCTAAAGTGACATTTTCCCGATCGAACATGATTAATTTAAGATTCATTAAATCTTTTAATTGCCTTTACAGATTTAAAAATTCTTTTCCAGAATTAAAGTACAGACAATAATACAATGTATACATGAACTAATCTCTACTGCTATATTTTACCTTTCCACCGATTTTCATGCAAACACGAAATTTTCACATATAAAATATTCAGACACATGAAACTCTTTTATTAAAGCATCTAGACTCATTCTAAAAAAAACGGTATTATTATTTAATATTCATTCGAGTGCGGAACCAGCTTATTTTACATGTACAATGTATAAAACTTTTATATTAAGCAAATGTTGTTACGATCATAATTCGAATCAATGCACTCAAGTGAACATTAAAGAATAATACTGTGTTTTTAGAATGAGCCTAGATGCTTTAATAAAAAAGTTTCGTGTGTTTGAAAATTTCGTATGTGAGAATTTCTGTTTGCATGCGAAATCGGTGGAAAGGTAGAACAAAGCAGTAGATTAGTTCACGTATACGTTGTATTATTGTCTGTACTTTGATTCTGGAAAAGGATTTTTAAATCTGTAAAGGCAATTAAAAGATTAATGAATTAGAAACTAATTACACTAATCAGTAAAACAGGACAACTTAAGCATTCCCTATCAAAAAGCAAAATCAACTGAGCAGTGAAAAACGATATCACCTTAGCAACGGAAATTAATAATAGATGACAGATTGCATAAGCATGGTCTTGAATGTAGAAACTCTGAGCAATCTCATTAGCCAACTTTGATCGTTTACAACTTGAAATATATTATAATGTCGACATTCTCATTTAGGATTTTCAACTCAAATTAATCTCTAAAATACGCTATTAAAGTATTGTACGTGGTAGATGTGGGACACATCTACTTTTATTACGAATAAACTTTGCACGCACGTGCACGCAGCTTTTCAATGGTGTATATACGCTTTGCATTTCGCCAAGCTAAAGCAACCGCTTCAAGAGAAAAGGTATAACAAAATTGCCAAAGTTGATCCTCGAAAATTATCGTGCCTCGCTTCCTGCCGGATTATCATAATTATTTTCCGGGCGACGCAAAAGTTACCTCGAAGAACATTATTCCGCGCGTGCCAAGAATCTATGTTGTAAAATTTGGAGAACTTTATATCCGCTTGAGCGCGCAACCTCGAACGGAACGGTTCGAGCGGTACTCCTTTCGCGCTCCCGCCGGTACTTCCGATCCTCCCCTCGGGCGAGAAAGAAAAACATCGACATTCGGCGGCGCGACTTCATTGTCCGTGAAATTCGACGCCGAAATTCAAGACGCGAGAGGATACTACGCCCCTTTTTTCACGGCTCTTTGCGCGAGAAAAAAATGGCGCCGCTCAAGTCCCATCGTCATCGATTGACAGAACGTTGAGTGTCTCCTGTGTTTACACGTCCCCGGGGGCAGTCGAGGTATCATGGGCCATCCCCCTCCTTCCCCCCCGTAGTCATCTCGCTTCGATGCTTCCACCCTCGGTCGTTTTCGCGCATATTGAGAATATAACACGTTTTCTCGCCTTCCGCCTTCACCCTGCGGGCGCCACCGACACAGGTGGCATCCAGTTTCCGCGGCGGGTATCTCGAAGATATTGTTTTAAAGCAGAAATCTGTCCCCCGCGAGCTGTAAATTGAGAGGAGATCCCACGCTACGTAGAGATGACTTCGTTCCCCGGGACATTCACCCTCGGCGACGCGTTAAGGAAAAACGAAACGAAAGCTGAGTTTATGGAAAGTACCCGCCGGATTTTTATCCATCCAGCGCCGAGAATTTATTTCGCGGGGGTCGCGTTTCCTCGCGAGCGATCGGCCGTCTAAAAATGGAAAACTGCCCGATGCACTTAAGAAAGATGTGGTCTCTCTTTCTCTCTCTCTCTCTCTCTCTCTCTCTTTCTGTGTGTGTGACACGCACCAACCGATGCGAGGGTTCAGGTCACGCAATAGCGCTCGCGAAGCGGCGTGGAATAATCGACGGCTCCGTCCCAGGCGTGTCGTTCCCCTCCGCAGTCCTCATTGTCGCATGTTGCTCTTCGTTGCGCTGCGGCTTTTCCGGGAATGACCGCATTAGGTATCGCAGTCTTGGACTGATGGCCCGTATAAACGGGGACGAGTCCTCTCACGTGGGACTCTTCCTCGCGACCTCGTATTCTCGCGGCCGTGTGTCGCCGCGACACGTACGTCAGACGTACGTCGCTCGTCGTCCCGCGGAAAACCTGAGGGAAATCTCCCGCATCGCAGGATACGCCGGCCCCATTTATCCTTCGATGACTTCCTCGCGCTCTCGACCTCGTTGACTGCTCACCTCGACGAGGCGGGCGCAGGCACCAACTCGCGCAACCCCCGTTATCACGCACTCCGACCTCGTGATTTTGGAAAAATCTTCGCACGCGGCGTCTCGATCCTTCTCCAGCCAACCTATAGGCCAGTATTCATCAGTCAGTTCTTATTTCAAGACTGTCTTAAGTAATATCTTGAGATGTTAATACGGCTCTGTGGCCGGTATTCATAGTCAGTTCTTATATTTAAGATCATCTTAAGTACAGTCTTATGTGATTCTAAACCAATTACAGAGCCGAATTAGCATCTTAAGACATTACTTAAGACGATCTTGAAATAAGAACTGACTATAAATACCGGCCTGTGTGATTGGTTTAGAACCACATAAGACTGTACTTAAGATAATCTTAAATATAAGAACTGACTATGAATACCGATCATAGACATACTTGAATGGAACCTTTGTATACGAGGGGTAATCTGATAATCGCGATAAGGGGAGCACTTATCTGACTTCGATTTTCGTTGCAATTCGGATATGTTTGATTCTCGGTGACTGCTATCTGTTTGTTGTCGCTGCACTGAGCTGCACTGCTGAACTGGTGCAATAAGTTAAAGTGAGACAAGTATATTTTTTCTCACTCTAATTTATTGCATCTGTTCACTAGTGCAGCTCACAATCAATGCAGTTACAACAAACAGGACTATAACTTAATCTAACTATTATTCATAAAATATTAACTTATTTAATTTATGTCTATCGCTTATCTTTACATTTTGTACGTAATGTGTCAATAATGTTTTCGCATATAATTGAATAATAGCGCGCAATAAGTGATTTAAGTGATTTGAAAAGAAGTCTTGATTAATGTATTCTTTTAATTTCGAATATATGTTTTTACCTATAAAATACATCATGATATTATTTGTGAATCTAGTCATATTTAACTGATCAAATGTTTTGTGTGTGTGTGTGTGTGTACATATGTAAGCCGAATGTTATCGAATTTTACCGGAATGTACCGATGTCAGACGAGTGCCCTCTTGTCCCGAAAATCAGACCCCCCCTTACCCATAGTAGCAGCTTATGGTTCGTCTAAGTATGTCTATGGGCCTAGTTTCTCATTTCGCCGTATTGGGAGAGTTGCGTTTTCTTTTTCACCCCGACGGAGGCTGACAATCCGGTTGATGAAATTCCGTCGCGGCGTGCAAACGCGATGACGTAATTTAGCACGGCATGCACTTGATTAGATACAGAATTCATTTTGCATTGTTTACCGCGTTCATAATACGCACACGTTGATGCAGACATTATCTGGATTTGAACGTATAGCCGAAGATTTATTTAGTAGCGGATGCCCCATAAATATTCCCGCGTTTCTGGAAACTGCGAGGGGTGGGGAGGGGGGTGGAGAGGAGTGAAAGTAGTTATTCATCGCGCAGGATTCACCTCGCGGAAGGATAACACGAGCGGATTACAGAAATTTATGCGCACGTCGATCCCGGCGTTAGATTGCACGAACAGCAGTCAGATTTTGAGAAATATCCGTTGTAAGGAAGATCACGTAGACCTTCCTCTAGACAAGAAAAGTCATAGGTAAGAAGAAAAGCCGATATTCAAGCCTGCCTCAGGACGAGTCGCTCCTTTATTTCGCCGTAATAGAGAATCAAGGACCTCCTCGATTATCCATTATTCTCAGAGGAGTCCGACCTTTGTCTCCGTGGAATAAAGTGACTTTGAAAAACTTCCGTCTCCCGTTCGCGATTCTTCGCAATGTCTCTTGGAAAAGCAAAGAAGGAGAAAAAGAGGGCGAAGTCTCCTTCGCTCCTCCACTCAACCGCCGCCGTATCTTCTCAATTATCGAGTAGCCGGCGACATGCAAAGCGTAAATTCGGGATCTCATCTAAATCGTCTATCGCCATTAATTCTCTTACATTTTCAATTTGCTAAACCAAATTAATCACGCATCACAGACGTATTGCACCACAAATTTTCCAACGCGATATAGCACGTGTACCAAAATTCATTTATTTCGGATTTCCCTAGCAACACAATTTGATTAAAATCTGGCAAATGAAATAAAAGTCCAATACAACGATTAATTCGAACTACAGGGCGCTTTCGATCTCGCCGTCGCTTCTACAATAATGTTCGATTTATTTTAAAAAGCGTAAAAAAAGCGTGTAATATGTGATAGGTACCGCACTTGCTTTGACGCGATTGCCTCCGATAGCAAACTACAGCGATGAGAGAAGGCGGAAGAAGAAATACACCTGAGAGAGCGAACTGTCGCCCGTCGAATAGTATAAAAGGAAGAAATTGTCTTCTTGTGCGGGAGACCTTTCCACGGCGCGGAGAACGAGCAGCCCGAGGAAGGATGAAAGAAAATGGAAAATAATGCGGGAACCGTGCTGCCGTGTCGCTACCGGAGCAAAGGGAAGACAAGAAACGGGAAGGAGGAGGAGACAGAATAAAAACAGAGAGCGATAAAGGAAGGGAGAGGCGCGGAGTCACGACTTTAGCCGAGACTTTTCGAGACTTTTCAGGGCGGGCAGGCGCGGGCGGACCATTAAAAACGCTCGCAAAACAACGCTTCGTTATAAACCTCATGGAATGCTTCTCATCTTCTCCTTCCGTCCTCACCTCTCTCTCTTTCTTTCTTAGTTCGTTACGCTTTTTCCTCCGTCTCTCTTCTAACTGCAATAATAATAAATGGAAAGAAGCGGCTTTTACGATGCCACTAATAACTTTTTACTTATCACGGTGAGAGAAACCGCGTAAAAGCGTTCAGGATTTCCAAGGAATCCATGTAAAGTCCGCGCTTACGATTTCCGTCCAAGGATATTTGTGGAAACACAGCTGCGATAAAAATTCTAATAGATATTAACAATACGACAGAAGATTATGTATAACGTTAATCACATAATTTCCTTAATATACAGGGTAAGGAAACAAGATTGATACCTCTGAATAACTCAGAAAATATAAGTTTTACTGATATGATCAGTTTAACTTTGGGCGTCGCCAAGGTCAAGGCAAGGTCACCTTGAATGTTTTAAATGGAACCTCCTATTTTTTTGTTGTATTCTTGCAGGTTATCTTGAGAGCTTTCCAAAACACTATAATAAAAGTATTTTTTCATAAAGAATTCTCTGAGATTCTTTAAATTTTTGTTATGACATATTTTAATATAAAATTTGAATTCGTAAAGTATTCATTTTTCGATGACTCTATTATTATACTTTTACACTTGGTATAATGAAAGGAATCAGCTAATGACATTAATTTTTGCATACGCAATTTTGCAAAATCTGCTTACAAAATGATAGATCCAATAAATTATTAATAAAGAATATTTAAAAAAGTAGGCATATTGAAGAGTAATATTTATATTCATGACGCAGCAAGCATTGTACAAATCAAATTGCCAACGCTGCGACGACTGCGTAGAGATCGCAACGGAGCTGTAAAGAAAAAATTTCAAAGACGAGAAATCGCCGAGTCCGATCATGTAGATTCATCCTGGTCGTAAAACAAACGCGTTCCACTTCACCGTTTCCTATGGCCCATCCAGAGAAAATGTATAGCCACGTACTCTCGTATACTGTCTAAGCAGATAACGACGTGCCGTATGTGAAAATACACGAAAACGTGCGTCTGGCAGTGGCCGTACAAACCGGATGGAGCGGATGATGATAGTAGAACCTTTTTACTCTGGGTGCGGGGCAAAGTGCTCCTTCAACTCGTCATTTCCGGATTGAAAGTGTAACATTATTTGTTTAAGTGCAACGCGCGCGCGCGCGTCTATCGTTTATTGCGCGCATCGGAGAAGAGGGTAGTTACGACAAAGCAAACGTCATGAATGAGAAATGCGAGGAGAACGTAGCGACTATACGCGGAGCGTTTGGCAGAGACAGCTGAAAAAGTGGCATTCTCCTCACTTTGTGCACCGGTGTACACCGTGTAACGAAATGCGCTCCCGACGGCCGTTCATATCTGTTCATAATACGCCTGGATGCAGGCACCGACCGAGTTAATTTTGCGCGGACGCTTTTGTTCGCCATTCCCTGCATAATGTCACGCTGTAGGCTGTACATTATGAGGTGGCTTTGACACAGCGATAATAGAGTGCAAATAAAACAAAGATACTTCATGCGAAATTGTAGAAAGAATGCCTTTACAGGGTCTTTACAATAACATCGGAGTAATTGTTTTATATACACATAGCGCGTAAACATAAATATATGTGTATATTTTTCGCCGACGAAATGTAAATGAATTTTATGCATAAATTCTATTGTCGCGTCGTGATAATCTAATGCGATTTTAAATTTCGCCGGCGAATAATTATTATCGCGCTAGTAACATAGAATATTTAACTGGGACTATCCAAAAGAAAAAAAAGACACTTCCTTCCGTCACGTTCTTGCCAAGGCAGTAATACCGCAGAGATTCGATCGATGTTCCCTTGGGAGATACAGAGACTATGAAGAATGACTACCATTAATCGAAGAAAAAGGTGGTGGTCTCCGAGCTTAACGTATCTGCGAGAATAGACGATAGGACAAGAGTGAAATATGAATATCACGGTCACAGGGGTAGAAGAATTTCTTACATATACATAAAAGAATTTATTTAAGAGTTACACCTTGTGAAACGATCTGGCTCCATCCGTGATGTATAAAATTTAAAGCTTTTTTTTTCACAGTCAAGATTTAACGATCAATTACAGTATCAATGTGCCGATACGAATATTAAAATTTTCAACATAGATACATGTACATATTAGATGTATGTACACTCAGCAACTAAAAGATTGTAACATTTTTTTTGGATGGTTTTTGGACCGCGCAAAAATTTTGAAAATGCAATTTGCCATCTCTAAATGCATATAGTAAGAGGTTATAACAGCTGCCAAAGTGATACAGAATCGACGTATGGAAAAAAAAGTGGAATCAAGAAATGCACTTGTATTCCGCGAAATTTTCGTTTTACAAATTTATTTTGTATCACTTTGACAGCTGTCATAATCGCTCATTATACTACCTTGATCAAAAGTTCCCGGAATTTATTCAGAAAATGCAAAATACAAGTTTACTCATCAACATTAATATTGTCCCCTTCAAAGTACTCCCCATCAACAGCAACACACTTATGCTAGCGCTTGATCCAATCCTCGAAACATTTTTTATACTCGGTGTTCGGTATGGCCGTCTTCGATTTTTCCATTATCTCCTCTCGGCTGCTAAAACGCGTTCCTAGTGGTTTTTTGACTCGATTGTACAGAAAGAAGTCGCAGGGAGCCAAATCAGGTGAATTCGGTGGCTGTTGGATGGTATTCGTTCCGTTCTTGGTCAAAAAGTCGCGGATAGCAGCCGAGAGGAGATAATGGAAAAATCGAAGACGGCTCTGATGGCCATACCGAACAACGAGTATAAAAAATGTTTCGAGGATTGGATCAAGTGCTGGCATAAGTGCGTTGCAGTCGATGGGGAGTACTTTGAGGGGACAATATCAATTTTGATGAATAAACTTGTATCTTGCATTTTCTGAATAAATTAAGGGAACTTTTTGATCAAGCTAGTATGCCTTTAGATGAATTACATTTTCAGAATTTTTTCAAAAATCACTAAAAAAAAGTGTTGCAATTTTTTAGCTGCTGACTGTATGTATGCATACATACATACATATATTCATGATCAAAAGTTTAAATATTCATATTTAAAGAAAATAAAAAGAAAGTCTGGATTTAGATACACGTTTGGACACTGGTACTTTTATTTTAAATATAAGTATATAATGCGATGAAAATTTGTAATTTTGATCGCAAGTAGCGAAAGATGTTTCGTATCGATGCGTTCCCCCGCCCCCGAAACACTCCTAATTCCTTTTGCGAGTGCACCGACCTGGCGTGCAGCGGGACTATACGTGCAAGCAATATGCAAATACAATAAATAAAATCTCTGGCGTTGAGCAGAATACAAAATCGCGTGACAGCGGCATAATGGAGCGGCGAGGGTAGGACAGGGACGAAATATGGGTCTCGCGGCCATGGGGGTAGGAAGACGCGCGCGCGGCAGCAGAAGTTGCTCGAGCAAACTGTCGCGGTGTACTAGAACGTCGGGCGTATAAATCCGACTGCTTCTCCCTCGTCGAGGCGTAACTTGCGCTACGAGGCGCCCGGAGGCGACATTAAAGGAGCACCGTAAGCCACGGAGACATTTTGGTATTTAAATGCCGGCAGAGTCCACGCTACGCGGACAGGATAAATGAAATCGGCGGGGTAGATGAAGAGAGGCGAAGAGGAGAGTATGTGAGAGAGAGAGAGAGAGAGACAAACGGAAGGTGGAACTGAAGAAACGGCGACGACGACACGCGAAATTGGTAAGGACGCACAAAGGGATGGGAGTAGACGTCGACGCGCGAGTGGCCGACGAGGGGTGGGCCCGAATTCGGGGTAAAGGACCACTCGGTGCCGGCAGCGGTAATTTAGACGACACAACGGAACTCGCGGAGACAATTGCCGGCAGTGTAAAGGAGTAGAGCCCGACAGTACCACCCTAGTTGCCCTCCCAACCCTCGCCGCCCTCCAGCGTCTCCTCTACACGCTCCCGCTCCGGTGCGACTGGAGGACGTCGCTTAAATCCAAGACGAACGGTCTTGCAGCGCATTTCTGCACGCTACACGTGACAACCCCTTTATTCGCGCCTTATTTGCAAACCAATTTCACGTGCAACGTCGCGTAGCACGGAAGTTATGTCGCAGATATGCATCACGGCGCGACTCGTGCCGCCGCCGCCGGCAACCGTCTGGCCGAAGTGACGTATCGCCTTGCGAGCCGCGAGCTCACGTCAGACATGGGCGGCGATACCGTCGCCGATGAGCTCATAGAGACGTTAGAATTCGCATATTAAAATATTTGAGGAATACTCTCGTCACCATGTTATATTGAGATTACTTTAGAAAGAGACCAAAAGTTCGAATTTTTAACCCCAATCTTGTTGCATGCGTGGAATGTGCACAAACACTCCAGAGATTTTATTTTTCTACTGTATTTACATTTTCTTAATTTCAGTATTGCTCTCTTCAATTATTTTTAACTATTTAAAAACAAAATTAATAAATAAAACTCGATATTAAAACTGTTTATTTAAATGTATGAATTGATAATAAAAAATTGATTTTAAAGATTTTCACTGTTTCATGATTATTTATGAATAATTAACATGGGTTGTTTTTTATACCCCACTACTCGACTGTTCATGTTTCACATTTTGATGCGCGTAATGAAGGATTAAAGAAGCATTGAATCAATTCTTCCAGACAACAACTTTACGAAATATATCATATTGTCTGTATTTTTTTATTCTCAATGTTACGATTTTAATAAATTCAAATAAAAATTAAAACCGCTATTAAAAGATAATAGCCTGAAAATGTTTCTTTCTGCCTCTAATATTTCAAGATTCGAGAGCTTTTGTGATTTCAAGAAATTTTAATCATTTTTGCAGAACAATGACTCAAAATTGGACGAAATCCTACGGCTAAAAGGAAGCACTATCAGCCCGAAAAACTATGTATATACAATGGATAGCGGATCAAATGTGACGTGTCAATTTAGCGGTCGACCGAGGCGCGTCGCGAAGGGCGCGGATGAATCACGACTCCGCGATACGCGACCGCGGGTTATCCACAATATTCGCAGATTGAAAGCAAACAGGTAATATTTGCGGGCGCTCCGATAAAACGCGCGTGTTTACGAATTTTTATACGGCGGTGGGTAAACAACGGCGTTTCCACGAGGTCGCGTTACACCTCGAGCCGCCCTGCCGGCTGATGACATTTTCGTATCGGTTTCCTGGTATTTTCCATTCGGTTCTCTCCGCTTTATTCCCGCACGATAAATCCGAACCGCCGGTGTTTGCGGGACCCGCTCTCGTCATCGATCATCGTACGTACATAATCACCGCGTACGATCCGTCGTCCGTTATTCCGGACGACCGGCGAACGGTGCAGAAACAACGGTCGGTCCTGACATACAACGACAATGTCGTCGCGGCTATAAAATTTCCGGGATAGATGCGTGTCACACTGTTTCCCATTCGGCTAGTGCCGCGAAATGGTCCTATTAACGTCCGATTAAAGATCCGCCGCGACGTTTGTTTCATCGTGGCGATGCTTTAAAGGCGGATTTTATCGCCTTTAGCGCGGCTGTCTATCGCGTTACAATGAATATTGATATGAACGATTGATGAAGCGCCCTTTAATCGCCCGATATTTTTATCATAACGCCCCTAAAATTTATTACGAAGTTTTATTAAAATTTTTTTGCCCCGATTAATCGTTAACGGATTCGCGTGAAATATTGAGGCGATCCCATCTCGTATCATGAATTGATTTTCAATGAAAATTACAAGATTTTAATTGAAGAAGAGAAATGGAAAATAATATAAATCCTCTTGTTTTTTTAGTTTTTTTTGCCTCTTTATATATTCGATTTGATATTTTATCTCATCGGATGTATTGTTTTTATTCATTTTTATTAATACAAATCCTTTTTCTGATACATTAATTATTACCATTACTACGCTTCTCGTTCCTACAGGATTATCCACATGTAAAACAATTAAATTATCTTCCGAGGTTGAGAAAGTTTGTGCGGTATTCTTACTTCTTCATATGCAGATACTTCATGTAAACGTTATTTTAAATAGAATTAGATTTATGTAAAAAGGCTGTATTATTTCTTAAGGGATAATACCACTTTGACCGGTCCAAAAAATCGATTTTTTTTTGCTTAAAATGTTCTTTATACCCTTAAAAACATGTACAAATATTCGGACTTCGATATCGAAAGCGGAAAATTAATTTTAGAGCTATAATAGTGGAGCGTCTCGCAGCGAGCCGTTTTTGCCGTCAAACAAATTTACACAGAACTGAGCAATGATGATTTGTTGGAGCGTTGTTTAGATGGTTTCACGCAGAATGCCAACGAAAACTTCAACGCTACGGTACGGTCTTTGGCTCCTAAATCGCGTTCAAGTAGCAAAACAGTACTTGAAATTGCAGCTCATATCTCAGTATGCAGCTCATATCGCAATCTTCAATGATGGATTGTTAAGTATTTTGCAAATAATGAAAGTCATTGGCATGCCTATTGGTCTAGAAAACTATCAGTATTGTGAAATTCAGAACGAGAAGCGCGTGAAACTCGCCGAGTGGTCTTTGACAGATGCCGCTAAAGAAACTCGGAAGGACTTAAAATCGACCGGAAAAGAAGCAGAAGTTGATGATGTCAATGCAGAAGGATTACTTTATGGCTCAGAAATCGCAGATTAATGGTAATCTTTTTTTTAAAAGGTTTAAAAGCTTTAATACACTAGAAAAAAGTAATAAAAACTTTAAACGCGTTTTTCTCAAAACTATACATTTTTCAAATCGGTAGGCACTTTATTTCATCCATTTTTTATCCGATCGATTTGCAATTTTACGGAAATTTTCTTAATGCGATTATTTAAGGAAAGACGTAGGATTTTTTTAATATGTTGAAATCTCGCTTCACAATCGTAATTTTTCTGAGAAAATTTTTCTTAAAAAATCGACTGTTTTCTTAAATTCTTAGCCATTTATTTAAAAATGGATATTTCTCAAAACGATTACATCTTTCTTTAGCCAAGGATATGGCGAACAAATTATTTTTTATTTGGTGTTCTAGATGTAACCAGAGCGGTCATAATTTTGCCCACCGTTTCAACTTTTTTTTCGAAGCCTTACCGTTCAGCCGCTGTCAAATCGCCATTTTACATTCAAAAACAAAAAAAAATTTTTTTCTTAATACTTCTATCTATGTACAATAAATGTCCAAAAAGAGATTTTCCATAGAAATGTTTGTTGCAAAAAAATTCTTAAAAATACCTTAAATTTCACGGGGTCAAAGTGTTATTACCTCTTAATAAAATAATATTGTTTCAAACTTCGTCACTTCAATTTACAATTCGCATTCTCGGCAAATTTCCAAGCTATTCGCCGCTGCAATTGACTCGCTCGTCGCAGACACCCCTTATGGAGTTCATCCCTCATGTGTCGCTATAGCGGTGATATGAAGATCGTCGAGATGAGAGAAAGAAGAGAGGGAGAGAAAACTCCCGAAGACGCTGAACGCACAGATGAGGCGAGATAGGGAGAAGTGCAAGTGCACGTGCTTGTGCACGTGACGTGGGGCTTACGTGATGGGAAATATGTATATGCGCATTCGCGCCGTATATAGAACGGAGCGTGCTATAATTTATCGATGTCATCTCAGCTTTTTGTATCCGGCGCAGGCGCGATTATGCGTTGCAAACTTTCCGAGATTTCGAATTTGCAAGAATATATGGACTGTGAGCACACATACACACATATACATACATAATACGATACGAAACCGAGAACCTTAATCGAAAGCTCTTCTCTACGGCAATCGGATTAACGAAAAGCTATTAAGAGCCGTCGATATTCGTTAAAGCCTCACCTCACATACGTTCTATAAATTAAGCAGATTTGTGGCCGGATTCGGCGGAATTTAACGGTGGCCATACTGTGAGATTATATCAGATGTGAGAAGTTCGGGATTCGGCAGTCCAAGTCCGCCGAGTCGAAAGCGTCACGCTTAAAACCGGATTTCGCTTCGCGTATCCATGCTAAACCGCAGCCATCCCGTCCCGAAATTGATAGCAGGCTCCGTGGCAATCGCTGCCGCGGCGGGCTCGACGTTGCAATTTAGGGCTTAGAAAGAATGGCTGACTTATCATTTCAAGACGTGTTTTATGATTTAAGTTTCTTTGTTAAGTAAGTAAAGTAACGTACAATACTATCCTGTGTCTAAAATCTGAGCGTCGCGCTGTCTGTATTCACAAGACTTTATCCAAATAGAACAGGAAATCATAATAATGTCAAAGTGACGTCAAAATGACGAGAATATGATCACAAAATTCACCTTTCAATCATAATTTAATCACTTTTTTGTTATTTTGACATCATTTTTCTCTAAAAATGAATCAGTGTATAATCACTAATTATCAGTGTATAACTATTACATCAAATAGTGATAACTACTATATCAAATAGTATACCACTGGTAATTAGTAACTAGTCACTGAATTATTTAGTGAATTTTAGTTTTCTACTGCTTGACGCAGTAGAATTACAGTAGTGCTCAATCGTACTGCGCGTGCAGTGTGCGCAGCGTTACGCGTGACAATAATCACTGCACCCAGATAGGAACGCATGTAGAAAAATTTTAGTCACATTTTAATTTTGTTCGAGAATTCACAAGCAACCATTCGTATCGCTTATCACGTCGCAGTGTGAAAGCACCGACGACGATTATTAAATCGTGTTGCATCTTAAATAGCGAGATGCTGCTCGCTATTCTTGACCTTGCATCTATCGATCCGCACTTATGAGTCATGAACACCTGCGCGTTAATCATCTTAGGCTTGCAATTATTCTACGAAGAGCTTGAATTCCACAAAACGCACGTGCAAGTACGAATGATTCACCATCGAGACAGAGGATTTGCCATGTATAAAAACCACCAGCGGACCGAGCTCTCACGCTGTCTTCACACCGTTCAGCCTCCGACGGCGAGAGTCTCCATGTAATGCGAATCACATTTTCAAAATTACTTTTATTATATTATCATGTAAGTTCTTTATGAAATTATCGTATTATTAAGTGTCGTGTTATCTGTCGTCCGAGCAACGCTATCCGTGTTCAATTGCTGTCCCTCACTCACTCGTCCCTTCCACATCGCTCTATCGCGCGCTCTGGCTAGCGCGCTCCGCAACAGATTTTAAAATATAATGTATAATATATTGCGTAATAATTCTACATCTAAATTTTAAAATCAATAATTTTAAATTTAATTATTGCAACATGTAGCAATCTTTAAAAAATTGATGCCTAAAATAAATTCCTATATAATTGTAACATTAGTGAGAAGCATAATTATTAGCACAATTATTACTGAATACATTTCAGAAATTAATTTTGTAATTACTGTAAAAATCGTTGCAGCATAAAATTGTACAATTATTATTCAAGTAATAAGAAATTCCTTTTACTTTTTATTTTTTACATAACTTTGCGTCATTATTTTATCAATATTTAGAACTTATAATTGTAAAATTCTATTTCAGCAAAAGATATGCGTTTTGCAGAATCATCTTACGACACGTATTGTGAAATGCGATGAATGGAAAGATGCAATAATTGTGCATTTATTGCAAAAGTTTCTTATCTGGGTGTTTATCGGTGAAAAATAAATTTACTGACAAAATCAGTCAAATTTCCACAAATTCATTTTTAGAGAGTTGAGATCATTTTGACATTATCATCACTTGTTGTTCTATTTGAGTAGAGGTACATAAGAAGACGAAGACTTAAACCATAAGATATGTCTTGAAATGATAAGTCAGCCATTCTGTTTAGGCCCTAACTCTTTCGACTTAAAATCCAATCCACTTGAAGTCAATCATACGCTTACCTTTCTCTTCAGTTAATAAAGTCGAAGTCGACTGGACACTCGTGAAACTGCTTTTTATTTTCAAGCGCAAATCGAGCACGCGAACGTTATTCGCGTGAGGCACGAAAGCACGGGAAACTCACTGTGAGCTTACCAGCACGGTCAAGGTTAATTAAACTTAAAACATGCGTTAAATATTTGACTTTATTGCGCAAATGCGTGTTTAGGCGATTCACGAGCGATGAATGTTTGAAATCAAGTGAAAGTGTTAGGCAAGCAACATTAAATAATTTATACGCGGAGATTGCGCGATCGCGTTTTGAAGATTTGTTACTCTTTAACATTTTTCACGCGGCGTTACATTTAACTATCTAAAAGTAGGTTTTTCTTTAACCTTTCGGGTATTACGTTACTTTTTTATAACATGAATCGACGCGTGGGATTTTGAGAGACTCCTATAAAAATCAATTTATAGCTTTTACGTCGAAAACTCAAATGTTTTTCAAATGTTTTGTATTTCTTGAAATTTATATTTTATTACAAAAAGATGGATTTAGTAAAAGATTTTTTACTAAACATCGGAATCTTTTATGTCCATTTCCACCGTAGATTAATTTCACTCTTGGTTCAACTTGCTTTTCATCTTTTTCTAATTTTTTAAAACTAGAAAAAAATAAAAAGCAAGTTAAATCGAGGATAAAGTTAATTTACATTAATAGAAATATACATTAAACCCCGCACAACGGGTAGAGAGTTAAACTAGAATCAGAAATATTGTTAATTTATTTTTTCTCAACTTTTTCTTCAATCATTTTTTTTAACGTGAGAAAATGCATTACGCATTCCCCCGACATTTCCCTAAGGTATGTGGGACTCGCGGCACCAGCAATGTGAGATAACATCTTCGCAGAAAAAGGCAAAGACCCTCCAATTTCTCTCCCCCGCTAGTAGGGCCGCGATCACCGCTGGAAGACAGAGGTCTGCTCCTATTTGTGCAATCAGGACTCCGCGCTGTTCAGCTCACGCGGGGAATTCTGCGAGCGTGTTACGCGAATGTTGCACGATGTCCAGGTCGTTGAGGCAGTGCCAGCACCAGCCAGCACTGCATTGTGTGCTTCTTATCACAGGTACTCGCCGAAGCAACTATGCCCGGCGAGCACCTGCGTCATCTTGAATGACAACTCGGTCCGGCCCCGATTCAGCCATTCAGTCAGGACTGGACAGCCCCGACGACACGCGTCCTGGAACCGGGCGTGTTCGCGTTGTCGAGAAGGTGTCGAGATCACCTCTTGATCACACGTCGTCGGATAATAACATTTCGTTAAAGTTTCATTTAATAGACTAAATATATATGCATTATGGTACATACAAAATGTGTACATTTTTGTAAATATTTTTACACGTTTTCAAATATCAAAAAATAAATACGTAATTCGGGATGACGCGTGGCTCCGTGTTAACGCGAGAGATTAGTAATGGAAGGGTTCTGGGTTCATGCCAGTGGCTCCTTATCCCTCTTATACCTCATTTTAGTTGGACTGTCTACCGATCGAAAACCTTCTGGAGGGTCTACTCTTTTAGAGGAGAATCGGGTTTTTCATAATCGATAGGCAATCTAAAAAAGAGAAACAAGTCTGAGTGACACGGGGGGAGTCTGAGTGAAGCGGGCTTCGCTGAGGACCGTCCCTCTTAGCATTACTATTATTATTAAATTAAATTATGTACAATTACATTTACAATTATAATTACGTACGAACAATGCAGAAAAAGTTCGTCCATGTCTTTTCTATGTTTATGTTCTAAGTCCATATTTTCTCTTTAATCGTTTTTTTTACGTGGGGAAATGCGTTACGCATCCTTCCGCCCTTAGGAGGTATGTGAGACTCCCGGCACTAGTAATGTGCCGGTATACCCACTAAAACCCCACGGTGGCCTACTCAGCTCGAGTGGAGCCGTCCCAGGAATCGCTAGTCGCATAACGACCCCGAGCCTCGATGACTTCTCCTCGGGGACTCCACTCCATGGAGTGAATCCCCGATATATCCTAAGTCGACTGCCAATCCAATGGTAGTAGGCGAAATGGGCCACAATTATCTCGTCACCCTTTTTCTTCAGTCGTTGCGTAATTTTTTTTAACACGAATTAATGTGAAGGAATAAAAAAATCAATTTACAGTTTACGTCGAGAACGCAAATGTTTCTCTTTGTATTTTTAAAACTTATATTTTATTACGAAACAATGTATTGTACTTAACATCGGAATTTTTTAAAGACCTCGCTGAAGGATTAACTTGTTAATTGTTAATTTAGTTTTACCCAAGTGCGTAGACGGAATAAAATTTAAAGTACTTACCGCGTTCACCGCGTTCACCGCAGTTTCATAAAGTAGAAGACATTTCTGATTCGGCAATTAATTTTTTCTTTAGACTTAGGTTTAAGATAAATGTCGTAACATGAGAGAAAGTCTTTCCGTTCCGTTACGACAGTTGCCGCAATGTATGTATCTCGAGAATAGCGGAAAGGCCGATAATGGTCGTTGAATGAGCTCGATGGTCCCGTCTTCCCGTTCGTTGAACCCGCAAAAAATGTGGGAAGGAGTGGATAAGGTGGGATACCGTTGGACGGCGTGATTTCCGAGTGACCGAGAGCGACGACAATTTACTG
>VBVR01002682.1:0-21239 GCA_011638315.1 Tetramorium parvispinum
CCTCCCCTCCTCCTCCTCCTCCTCCGCCTCCCGCTTCTCTACCGTCTGGCAAAAGCGAAATTGTTCTTGTCGTTTCTTTTTCAATATCTCCTGGTTTATGAATGGGGTAAGAGGAAAAAGAGAGAGAAAGCACGCGGTAGATTCACACGATGTACCGCGGGAGAGGAACTTGCCAGACTTTATAAATGGTGGCCTCAAGTGGCTTTAAGTAGAAGAAGTCGTGCGAATGGTTATAAACGGCAAGAAAAACAGCGAACCGTGCGAGGATCGAATGTCATCGCACTGGTTACTGGTTGCTCGTCGGTTTTATCGCATTATTATTCCTGTTATGACACGAAACGTTGAATTTTAAATGACCAATTTCTTTTTCATAGACTACAAGAGAGAGAGAGAGAGAGAGAGAGAGAGAGAAAAAAAAAGATACTCCCCGAGAATATTAAGATAAGAATTCCTAATCAAGGCCCGGGCGTATCGCCTCAAATTATCTGGTTGAATTCACGCGAATAACATATTCCCGGGATCTTAACAGACTTTCCTGGGACATCCTCCGACACGCTAAGCGTTTAACTTTCGAACGCGCCTGGATCCTGCTCAAGAGCATCCTGAACCGTGTATTATGCAAATTCGATAAGTCTTAAAATCTGATTTACGACATATCCGGAATAAACGGCGTCGAAGGCGCGAATAAAGGTTCCGCCGGCGAACTTGAGACCGGCCCGTGACTGTGCGAGAACGTTTCTTTCCCGATAGCGTCGCCTTCTGCGCCCGAGCGGACTGATAAGCATGCAAAGCCCGACGGTATCGCGACCAAGGGTCATTTCTTTTCGAGACGTCGATGAGTCAGTCGCGAAGACAGAAATAACGCCGCGGCACGGTAACGCCGCGTGGATAAAAAAACAAGGAGCGCGCGATAACCGGCGAGTCGAGAGCGTACACGTTCGTTCCGCTCCAATTTTGAAATACGGGGGACGATCTATCATCCTTGAAAATTGGAGTAAAAGCTCCGCCTTTTTTTTTTAGTCCGCCAGTATTTGCAACGTTTCCGTCGGTGCGCGATACATTAAAACAAGCTATCGAACGTATGATAAATCGGACGTTTTACATCGCCGTTCCTAGTCCCCCCCTCTCCCGTGTCTTTATGATGTAAAAAAAAGAAAAAGAGACACGTTTCGATAATACGTAGCGCGAATGTGTTACACATCTCTAAATTAATGGAAGTTGGAGCAGGTGATTCAAATCGCTGTAAAGAAGAAATTTACGTCTTCAAACAACGAACGATGGATAATGAGAGCGTATCGATAACAACAGGCGCATCTGACGAATGACTGCAAATAAATCCGTTTTAAAACACCATTCGAGCCTTTTGTGATTCGATCCTTTCTCAAGTGATTATTTTTAATCCTCTCGTTGCAGAAATTATCGCTACTCTTCCAACTTTTGAACAAATTCTGTATAAATAAATGAACATTCCTCTAGATGACTCTCCCGCTGAAAGAAGTATTATCGATTGTGTCACGCGCCTTACGTCGCGCGCCGCTCAAGTTTGATTAAATCTGTTTGTCTACCTTGTTCCAAATTCGTACATATTCAAAAGCTCGCGAGATGAACGCTACACACAGAGAGATCTCTCCGCGATCTCCCGCGGCAAAAGTCATCTGGACTTTCATTGAGATGCGAATGGGCTGAGAGGCGAACATCGCGCGAGAGAGAAAGAGAGCCATTGCGGCGTTGTGTCGTGTATCGCGGGGTCCAAACGAAATTTTACGTAACATGTAAATGCGCTCGTCGTGAATGCGGTCGCGTTACGTGCCTCTTTCTCTCTGTCTCTCCCTCCCCGTCTCTTTTTATTGCCGAAGCGGCACTTACGAAACCAGTTTCGGTGTAGACCGGCGGCTCTCTCAGTCTCTCTTTCGAGAGACACGGCCGACGAATTTTTTCTTCCACGAGCGAGAGCGCGAGCTTCTCTCCTCCTCGGCCTCCCCTCCCTCTCTCTCTCTCTCTCTCTCTCTCTCTTTTTCCTCGCTCTTTCTCCCCCAAGTTCAGAAATGTTATCACGTTGTCGCCAAAGCGGTTCTCTCTTTCTCTCTCTCGTACGTCAGCGAAATCCCCCGCGACTATACCCTTCGGGGGAGGTGATGGAGGCTGCCGGCTTCGAGAGCTCCTTTACGAATTTCGTCACGCGCGCCGAAGGGACGCGCTGCCGGCTGGCTCTGCATTTGTATTCGTTGCGCAAGGTCCGGTCGCGCCCTCATTCCTTAAACAGTATAATTTGCGGAATCTCGTCGGCGACGAGCACACTCTTTTCTCCTCTTCTCCCTTGCCTTCGCTATTCTCCGTCACGGCGTGTCGGATTAAAACGCCGAGATCGACGTTGCATCGACGAGTTCCTACACTCGTCGTTGCAGAAACGCCGCTTCTCGAACTCTCGCGCGATCGATCTTCCGCAAAAATCACGGCTCGTTCACTGCCGCGGGCTTTTAACTCGCGTACGTCGAGATAAACTCGAGATGAAGTCGTATCGCGATAAACGAAAGCGAGCGCGCGCGCGCGACTTTTTCAGACACGTTTTTAAGCCTCGCTCGTGGACCAAATTGACGCGTCAATTCGGGGACCGATTAATATCTCGCCCCGCGGTTTTTCAATTATCACGAACAGTATCTCGCGCGGTATAAAGACATATAACTCGATTATGCGGTATTATGATGTCTCGATGAAATAGCTTAATACAATTTCCATGTAGGACGCACAGCGAATCTGACAGTACGATAATTAAAGCGTGCGTTGCTTTATCACTATCAGGGGAGTGCTTTCTCTCTTTCTCTGTCTCACTTGACTCGGCTGACTACTGAAAATTAGTCTCCGGCTAAACTCGATTACCTCGCGATCGGAAATATCGATAGATTTGCTAAACGCTCATCTCGATAAAAACCATAATTCGATCAGCGCGCACGTGCGCAAAACGTGCGACGAGACGAGGGGAATATCTAACAATGAGAAGCGAGGCATAGGGTCTACCTCTATTCCCATACAAAAAAGAAATGTGCCGCCTTAAAAACTAAAAATCAAATACAGTAAGGCCCGGTTACACCAACGTTATTTTAACTTTAAGCGAGACTTAAACATGTGTCTATCTTCATCTTTCTTTCTAAATAAATGGATATCTCACTTAAAATCGAAATAATGGTGCAATCGAGCTTAAAAGCTATAAATCGAAAATAAAAGAAGGCTCAAACTTATCGAATTCGCTTCTGTCCTCAATTTATTTAGCGCAAGAAAATTAACAGGTTGATATTTGATATGAATAAAAATCAACGATGAGAGACCCCGCGATGCACTTTACGCGTTAAAGTTTTAATTGCATCACTGAATGATTACGAAATCGCTATCGGATCGTACGCGCGCGTTCGCGTCTTTTTCGATCCTTCCTCACCGAAATTAGATTCGAGCCATGCTGATTAGTATTTAATTGCAAAGTTCTGGCGAGAGCGATGCTTGCAAATTTTATCACGTTTCGCTGAGGAACGCGAGTGCATTTGCATTCGTCGCGCCGCCGTCGGGTCCGCCTCGCGCTCCTCGCAATCCTTAAATTGCGGAATGTAATCAATGGATAGAATCTGTTGGAAAGACCAACGTTTCCGACTGCATTTACCGGCAAATACTTCCACGGTACACCCTCGACGAGCAACGAGATAACGAAACCAATAGTGCCGCATAAACGCTAATCTTTATGAATTTAAATTTAATTTCTCAATGTGAGCCTAATTGCACGATCGAAATATGCCAATTCTTCCGCTTCCAAAAGAGAGAGGTTCGTTGTCGTCATGCAATTTCGAGTTTTTAATTATATAAGTCATCCATCCTCTCTCTCTCTCTTTCACTCTCTCTCTCTCTCTCTCATTTTTTTAAATTTTAAATTATGTGAACGACCGCGCTAAAAATAGTCGGGCGGCGTCATGAGTCGTCGATAAATAGTCCGCGTTAACGTAATTCTCTAGCCACTTCATCTTCCAGTAATACTTTCTCGACTACTCTCGTGAAAGTGAGCTCGTGTATGTCATTTCATAGGCAATAATTTCACGCGTCGTTGTGCAACCGTTTTAGGATGCCGGGAAGGTTATCGTCGCGAGGGCGCTCCATTTTTGCGAGCGCAGCGGAATTGACGTAAATGACACGACGCTCCCGACTCGCACAGCGCGATAACGTGAAAAGAGCAACAAAACAGGCGCGTGCTTCTCCTTCTTTATTATTCTATTAAAATGTCGATCGCGAGAACGGTCTATAAAGTCCCCGCCTCCACGAAAAGCGCCGCACGACCGAAGGTCGTGATCCTAGAATCGAGTTTCAGCCCGACCCGCGGCGGCTCTTCTCCCGCGTACTTTCCTCCTCGTTGAGAAAGTCGCCGTGCTTTCTCGGGGAACGAGTCCGCCACGTGTCGTTACAATGTGGCGCACATTTTTCACCGGGGACGTCGCCGTCTAGTTACTCTAGTTTCCGAGACGGCAAAGTTTCGACGTGGTGTACGGAATTCTCCTTACAGTTTCCTTCGCACGGCAAGGACGACGATAGTTGAGATATAAAACGATGTAAACGTTAAGAGAGAGAGAGACGATCCTGAATAAACTTGAGTAAAGTAGAATCAGGAATGCATGGCAATTATAAAAGAGTGGAAAAAGTTATGTAGCGCTGAGAGTGAGTGGAATAAAACTCGTTTCTATGCGGAGAGAGTAAGAAAAAGATTCACCGTTTTTTTTTTAATCGAAAATTCTTACGATTATAATCTTTACATAACGAAGGCTGAAAATAGCGATCGAAAATCACCATTCGCAACGTGATTTATACGTTGCGAAGAGGCGAAACAATCAGTGATAAATTTTCTTTGCAATTTTGGAGTTGCGTGTTAGATCAGATAACACTTTATTTTTGAAAAGAAGAAATTCATATTTTTTATGATTAATAAAATATAATAAAGACAAAACAATCCAACAACTGTTTTCCACATTTTCATTTAAAACTTATACGTAAAACTTACTCAATTGCATTTTTCCAAATTTTAATCTAAAATGACGGAACATATATATTCATTTTCCAAATATGAGGAAATAATTGTAAATTTCTTCAATTTGTGGACGGTAAAACTCGCGCGATATAGGAACAATAAAAAGAAATCCTTTGGCGAACGGCTTGATAAAAAACGACGCTAGAGAGCTTCTGACTTTACCGTATCAATTTCTATCAATGCTGACGTAATACAGCGTACCGCAGTCAGGATGTAGCGGCGAGGGTGGAGAGTGTTTGATGTATAGAAGAGTCTCTGGAGAATTGAAGCCAAAGCCGCAAGAAGTTTGGACCAGACTTGGGGGCGCCAATAGGTCAAGGCTATCTGACGCTCCCGATGTGTATACACACACACACACACACACACACACACCTACGTCGCCGGTCTACTCCGTTTTCCAGCAAATTCATTACGGAGTTCCTTGGGAATACTTGAAGATTAACGACGAAGATAGTTGACGCGGGAAACGGTACCGCGGCGACTACTGTGCATTCGTCACCGCGTTTTTCGAACTTTCTCGCCGTTTGTTCTCGCCGCGACCGAAAAGGAAGGCGATGGAGCCGTTCGACTTTTTGGAGTCGCCGTGCGAAAGAGAGAGAGAGAAAGAAAGAGGGGGAAGAAAAAAAAGAGAAAAGAGAGGAAAGAGGAAGAAGAAAAACGTGCGCATAGTGAACCGACGTCGTCCTCGTCGTCGTCGTTGCCGTCGTCGCCGTCGCCGTCGTCGTCATCGTCAATGCGGTTGCGAGGTTGAAAGTAGGCGGGGAGAGCGAGTGCAGCAAGGACGAATCCTTTACCGCGATGACAGGCTTCGCTCTCCGCCTCCTTTCGATCCCACTACCACCAACAGTGTTGGTTGGCAGGATCATGCTCTTCCCGTTGCTGGCTCCGTTGCCAACCTCGGGTGGGTTTCCATCGGGGTTTCGCAAAATTCTAAAACTTGCCCGCGCGCGCACATGCAACGACGAGAAATAAAATTCACCACGGGTAATTACCTGACGCGTTTAACGCGATTTCACGCCTCTCCGTACGAGCTGATCAAATGCGAAGCCATGTGAAGCCTGTAATTTTCACAAGGCAGAGGCTGGCGAACTTTTTCTATCGGTCTACCATCTTATGTAATTTGACGCATACAACCTATCATCATTGTTAATCATCGTAACGTTGAAACAACTGGCACTCTCGCTGACAAATAGCAACGTACGGTGTGTATTAATTGTTACTTTTTTTTCCCCCGCCCGATAAAACCCCCGGAGAACTAAACGGCGCGATGCAAACTTGAGAGCCTTTGTCCGAAATAACAAGAGTGCTCTATGCTCAAATTCGTTAATAAATAACGAGCAAGTGGCGAGACACAAAGGCAATCTTCGCATTATCGCGTCGCGTGCAATTTCACGTGATTACTCTCGCATAATTTTTTCGATAAATACAAGTCGAGAAGCACGATATCAGTTATCGTCCGAAATGACAACGTAAATGACAAAGTAGATTGAGATGTCGCGCGGTGTAATCCATGTTTTCACTACTTAAATCTATTAATGAAGAACCGACAAAACACAAATTCCTCCGCGATACGCCAGTCGATATGTCGTTACAATAAGTACCGTGATGCGGGATAGCGTGTTATTGCAAATCCGACTGCGAAAACAGAACAGAACACGTCGAGTAACTCGACTGTCAACGATTTTACGTTCGGGCTGACATATTTGAGCTGCCGTAATGTAGGTAGCGGAACGAAATTGTCGGTTCTGGAGAATTCGATCGATATGTAATTGGCGATGTACGCGGCGATCGCGTGGTATTTCCTTGGCAAGACAAAAGCAAACGCGCAACAATAGCGCACGAGGCTGCCGGCGACAACACAGAATATCGAACGACGATTGCTTCGTAAAGAATGCCCATGGAAACATAAAGCCTCGCGGGAAAGCTCGAGAAACGTTAAACTCATTGTAAGAAAAACGTGTGTGCGATTCAAAACAGCAACCAGAAATTAAACGTCTAGAATGATTAATTTTGCGATAACTCGTGCCGATAGTTTATCCAACCACTCCTATTTATAAAAAAAGTAAAATTATTACTTCGAATATTAAAATAATTGCGTTACAATATTACACGATTATACGCGCGAAAATGTTATCTACCACTTGAAATTTCCGAGAATATCTTACGGCATTTCAATTCTTTTTAATATTTTTTAATTACGTTCTATCGATCAATTAGGAAAATGAAATAACTTTCATAAGCAGCGTCGCAGATTCCAGTCTATCTGAATCGTAGGGGAAAGGGAGGAAAGTCGAAGGAGGAGATAATACGAGAGAAAACGAGGGAAGAAAAGCAGTTGAACACGTAAACGAAAGCACGTGGTGCACGACGGGACGTTTACGTCGCGGATAATGTCGGGTCGTGGAGGAAACGAATGGTTCCCCGGGACCGAGGATCGCGGCTGGAAGACGCGAACGGAAAAACGAGGCGAGGTGAACGTAAACGCGGCCACGTGTCGCCGATAAATCGACCTTATCAATAAGATCGAGCTCGCCGCGCTTTCTCTCTCGTTTTCCCGTCTCTCGTTCTCTTCTCCGTTCTCGTCCCGCTTTCCTCCCGTCGTCTCGGCGCCCTATCGTAGTTATTCATATATTCCGTAAGTTTGGAATACATGAATAACCTACGAGTCTCAGGTATTCGCGCGAATCGTCTTCGATGAAGCTGCAGGTAAGAGGCGACGACGGCGTTTAGCGCATCTTGCAGAAAACGACAGGTGACACGCATTCCGTTATCCATATCTGCCTCCTTCCTCTCTTTTTCTCCAGTTATCTCAAATACTTGAACGAGCGCGGCAAATCATTTTCTGTTCGAAAATATGAGCAAATTTTATTCCAAATGTTAACGTTCGAGATCTCTTAACAAGTTTAATATTTGGCAGCTATTTGATCGCAGGAGAAGATTCGAAATTGCTATTAAATGATTTCGCGAATATACACACATCGAAATTGCATTATATCGAAAGATGCTTCGAAACTCGTGCAATCAGCTTGTTTGTTTCCTAGAATCCTATATTTGCATCGTCTGTCGATGTAAATTTTTTTTTCCCCTTTTTATAACAATTCCGTTTTAATTTGATTGTTTTATCTAGCCGATTACTGTCTTTACGAATAATCGGTGGTGAATTATTTGCTGCGGGACGAAAATACGACGCGTGAGAGAAATTTTTCTTAATTTTCTAATATCATGTGTCATTCGTATGCCATTATTTGACAGGTGCAAACTTTGCAGTTACAGCTCCGGTAATTTGATAAGTGCGATCGTATTTATGTGGTGGTGATATTCATTTTCATAAAACCAAGAGACCGAGATTTATAATACGAGAAAATGAAATAAGATTATGACGTTCCATCTTCATTATCCAAACTCGCTGTGACATAAGTTTGATCGCGAAAATAGAACGAAAATTCGTTATCCGTTATTCCACCATTATTCGTCGAAATAATGTCCTCGTGATCTTCCATATTCCGCCGCCTCGCCAAAATGGGTCACCGATGCATAATTTCGAGCTCTTCACTTTTTCGCGGTATTACAACATCGGGCCGGACCAATCCCTGACCGATCTCCGCTGTGAACGCGAAAAATCAACGACGAATCGACGGGTTCTTGTCCACGCTCGTTAGCGATTCGCATACATTGACATAAAAGCGTTTTTATCAGCTTCGTAAATGACATGTCGCGGCAGTTAGGATCATATTATCATTAATCGAAAAATGAAACAACCTATTCGGTAATTGTGGAATTATACAATGCAATTTGAATTGTTCAGTGCACATTTGTTTAATCGTATCATCTTGTAGCCTGGCATTATGATAGCTTCATTTTTTTCTGATTATCGTTAAATAAAAAAAGACTATTATCCCACTAACTAATGCTAGTTCCAATAAAGAAAATAAAAGAGCAAAGATCATTCAAGTTAAATATAATAGATTTATTTTTTGAACGAGTGAATAAATTCTATTTTATATACCTTACTTCCACCTATTTCGCCTGTTTTGCATGTGCGTGGTATATTACGTGAGATTCCCGGTATATTACGCGAATACTAAGCAGCTTGCGATAATGAAAGGCTCTTTCTGCATCGACTCGCACGTGAGTCAAAACGACGCTGCTGCGATTCCGGACAGTTTACTGCGAAACGCGAATCATTAGGAACCGAATGACCATGTTACGATATTATACCTGGTATATATTAAAAGCGTCATATTAAGGTACCGGCAAATCATGACAATTATTCTTCCGCGCTGCGTACGCGATTTTAATTGTTCGGACACGCATGAAGGTGGAGGGGGGAGGGGGGGTCCTCGCACCGAAGTATTTATCTCGACGCATTATTATTCCCGTCGAACGTGACCGTAACCCGCAATTGTTGCGTCAACTTAACGCACACGCACACGCCGGCCGAGCTCTGCGCTCCGCGTATCGCGCGATCGTGTTTTACGATCGTTCGCGCCGACCGCGAATTCGACCGATACGCAATTACGGAATTGCCCTCGTATATCATCGACTGGCCCGCTTCGCGCAAAAGGGCCCTCCACACATCGTTTAACATGCGTGCCGCGCCAACGGCCAACGGCGCGGAAAAGTTTTTCGAACTGCGGTCCCAAATGCGATCCGATAGTTCGGCGCATAGTGACAAGTTGAGTTCTCCGCTGGGTTCAATTTCGCAAAGTAGCACCCGCCGCCGACATCTCTGCAAAATGGATAGATAGAGTAACGGACGGGATACGTTACACGAAGAGAAATAATATTGACGAGTAGTCTAATGCCGAGGAGGCAGGTGATTTTACGTGAAATTCAATCTATGAATCTAGGATTATAAATGGTTCCAGATGGCCGAATTGTAATTAATGAATCGGTAGAAACAGAGAACGTATAAAGTACATGTTTCTAATTGAATCCTAGTTCATAACGTTGGGGAAAATTTCACGCAGAGCTGCGAATGCGTAGGAGGTGTAATAGAGGATGAGCTAATGAGACATCTGTGTAATTTCGATACATGTCCGTTCTCGAGTGTCATTGTGATCAGTGTGGAAAATCAGTGTGGGAGGGGGACGCGCGATCACGGCAAGCCGAGCTCACGTGAGCGTCTCTCTCCATCTCTCTCTCTCTCTCTGTCCCTCCCCCCCCTCTCTCTCTCTCGTTCTCTCCCTGTACCTGCAACGCGCGCGACTGCAGCATAGATCCCAAAAATATCTCGGCGTTAGCTCGCGCACCCACGCCGGGGCTCTCGTTCGAACTCTACGCGCTTTTATTTATAACTCGATGTTAAAAAAAAGTGACAGCACGTCGAGAGTCGCGTATACGTCGTCGTCGTCGCTGCCGCCGTCGTTGTCGTCCCTGTCGTTTTACGGGCGTCGTGGAAAAAACGTGGCGCACGTCCCGTTTGCGTGAGTTACAAAAGTCGGGCTTAACTCCGCGTAAATCGCGACTCGAAATTCGAAATTCGCGTTCGCATTACCCTTCTCTCTCTCTCTCTTCGTCATCTCGTTTCTTGTCTCCGCGCGTTACCTTCCTCCACGTTCGCTAACCCCTCGTCCATGTCGAATCCTTTTTTCTCTCCCCGCCCTCTCTGTTCTTTCCTTTCAATTTTTCTCGTCCGTATGCTCTTTGTCCCTCTTTCTCTCCCGCGCATTCACCGCTCGGCATTTCTTCCCTCTCTTCCCTCTTCTTTATTATTCCCTCTCTCCTGCCGCATCTCTCTTTATTTTAGCCCGAGGCGAGCGCCGAGATGATAACGGAAAGTCGAAGGGGTTCGAGGGGAGTAACAGAAGGGGGAGGAAAGGCGAAAAGAGCAGGGAAGAGAAGAGGCAGAGAGAGAGAGAGAGGCAGATACACGAGGGAAAGAGAGAGAAGGAGAAAGAGACGAAGAGAAGGACGAAAAAAGTGAGAAAGAGAGAGAGAGAGAGAGAGAGAGAGAGAGGAATAGAGAAAGATAGAACGAGAACAGAAGAGAGGAGACGGTGAACAGGGGATGGAGGCGAGATAGAAAATGAACGCCCGTTCGTACAGAGAGCTCGTCCAACGGGCTCTACCCTTCTCTCCTCTCTTCACTTCACCTAACCGGGCTCTCTCACGAGCCATGGTTTCGTAACACGCGTCTCTCCCTCTGTTGAGCATCTTTCTTTCTCTGTCTCTCTCTCTCTCTCTCTCTCTCTCTCTCTCTCTCTTCCCTTCCCTCGACCCCCGTCTCGTTCGGAGAGCACGATACATCGTATACACGCCACGTATATATCGTTTCAGAAATTCCGTATCTTGGCAAAGATGCGCGATGGAAACGTAGAATAAAACTTGACGTTAATGGGGTAATAGAGTTTTCCCGTCAACCCATGTCCTCGCGTCGCCGACGTCGACGTCTTAAATAAAAGTAATCTTTAAGCGTGAACCTACAGTGATCTATAAGCGGCGACTTGTAATTGCACACTCGATCGCGTAGCTTTCCGGATAAACAAGCACAACGACTTTTAAAATACGCGAGCATACTTAAGCGAACGTATATTTAAAAGTTAAGAATATACATGTTATATAACCGATTGATAAATACGCGTATATATGTATATTAGCTACTAACGCTCTGATTGACGCTGCTTGGTTGGTGTGTTTACACGTGAGTAATTAGCGAATGATTAATCGTTGATTAATTTGAAATACGGGATATACAATCTTCGCTGAAAATGATTGGTCACAACAATAGTCGAATTATCGTACTCGCGCTATCGTATTGTACAAATTTACTAAATAAAGACATTGTATAAATTTAAATCCAAGACATCTTGAATAATAAAATAATTTAAAAGTAATTTACATGTTAGTTAAGAGTAAAACATTGCAACACTGATGCGAATCTAAATATCTAATCCTTTTATATCTTTGTAAATGAAATTGGTTCCACATCTCAAATTAAATGTACGAAAAATCTTGTATATCGGTATACCGAGACTGGACTTTATATTTTCAAATAGAGATTGATTAATATTGTCACTTTTGTCTTTTGAATAACGTCGCGCGCGTTTACCAATCAAACAATATAATACATCTTTATTCATCGAGCATTATACGATATTGTATTACCACTGGTTTGTACAAAGCAACGTAGAATTTTTAGAGGCTTCTCCAAACATAAAATTCATATCGCGGGGAAATCGGAGAAATATACCTGAAAAATGAGAAGAAGCCCCCAAATGTGATTGCGCGCGTGCATGAATTAATATTTCCACTGTTTATCGAATAGATACAAAATCCGAGACAGATGTGGTAGAGCGGAGCGACGGTCCTTTGGACGAAAAATTTCGTCGTTTTGCCGTTTATTTACTTCGTTTCGCATCTTTCAAATATTAACATTGTGTGATTGATAATCGGGATTAAAATTAATGAAACGATGCAGCGCGGGACTGTTGAAATTTTCTGAATCGAGCATCTATATGTAGGATTAATTTCAATATAATATGTTTAATAATACGATTGTAAATACAAAGGGACGCAAGGATTTTCGATGAAAAAAGGCGCGGGAAGGAAATAAAAAAAAAATGACAAAGGATCCTTTCATTAATATCTTCGTATACAATGTGCGCGGGTAATTTTTGCGCGAATAGAGAGTGCGTTCTGTATTTTTCCACAGTGGGACTCATTAAAAGTTGCTCGCGACTCAATTCTGGGTCGCGACGCAAAGTTTGGAAACCACTGCTGCAGTTACGCATGCCCGCTTTCTGTCTGCAACCCGATATAGATTATAACGTGATTAAATTGATGAACATATCATTTGGTCTAGAATTATAACGTAATTAGTTATCCGTAAAACGGATCACACACAATACACGTTCTCGACGATCGCATAAATTGTGTACATTGCGTTTCGTGAATATCTATTTATGCGGATTACTTCCTCCGATCGTACGTGATTACTTTACTTGATCAATTTAACACCTGAATTGCAACAAAAATACCGATTGTGCCGCTGTGTATAAAGCTACACGATTAAAGGCAGATTTTATCGCGCATTATTGGACGGCGACAGATCGATGAGGCAAAGTTTAATAACCAAGGGAATTGTGCACATTCTTCGCCTCGATAAATAACTGCCGCGCATAACTTGTCCCGTAACTTATTGATAGGAGAGATTTACGGTAATATTATTTGTATTTATGCGACACATGTAACTAACAAACACACTCGTGATACGAATACTCGAGATAATTTTTCGCTATTCAAAGTTCAAACTTGGCTGAAATTTGGAAACTTGTCAAACACATTTTAACGGGTTCAGAATATATTCGCATATATAAATATATAAACACAAATAAAAATCATAATTACAATATAGAAAGTATGTGTTATGTACAAGTTACGTTATAGTAAATAAAATTGTAATAAACCCAAGAAGGGAAAAGAGAGAAAGAGAAATGAACGCTTATGAAATAACCGTAATTATGTCGCCTAATAATATCACGATCATCGATTCAATTTCGTTCGAAATATGACTTGCGTGACGTTGCGAAAGGCCGATAATCATCGCGTTTAGAGATCGATAACGGCGTGGCCGGTAATGATCGCCATTAGAGGAGATGACGACGACGACGACGACTACGACGACTACGACGACTACAACAACGACAACGACGAGTGTCGACTCTCTCGATTCTCAAGCTGGTTCGGATCGATAGCTTGGAACCGGTTCCAAGTTCCCGGTGGCTAATTGATCTTGCAAAGCGCAAGCGATGTTGGACAAATATTAGCATCGGAGGTAATTATCGACGAACGTACGCACACACGCATTGCGGAGCACGCAGGAAAGATCGAATCTAGTTCAAAGCCGACTAAAAAGCTGAAAAGCTTGCCAGTGGACCAAGCACATAGCTCCAACTTTGGCTTTGGGGCTTGATATAATGTGTTTGTAACGTGTTTCAACTAATATTATGATATAATGCATAAAATAATATTTCAGTAATAAATCACACATCCTGTTTCGACATTTTTTTTCAAACGTTAAATTGTTGACCTTCTAATAATTTTAGCGTTAATGTGAAACCTTCAGAGAGACACTAGAAGTAATTTTGATTTAATTGAAATTCCTTTTGTTATAATTATGCTTTTCAATGACGCCGCGTAATTTAATATTATAAGCCCGGATTAGATAACAGACAATAATTAGATAAACTATGTTAATAATCAGAATTTGAAAATTCCTTGTAATATATCCTTGACGCTTAATTCCCTTGCGTTCTCGCGTGTCAAAAATGTAGGGCCAACATTCAACATTTTTGACGCGGTAATCTCGCATCTTTTAGCAGGCAAAATCAGTCAAACGATTTCTAATGCAGAATTCATGCCTTATTGAATACATTGAAAACTTAGAACGCACCGCGCCTAGACGCGGTCGGCCGTCCATGCCGAATCTCTAGGGAGCTCCGCGATTATTCCGGGCGCAAATTTATTTTTATCTGGTAGCAGCTTGTTGCCGGCGCTTGGGGCGCCGGCGTTGCCGGATTAGAAGTTTTTCGCGTCAATATTTGCAAGCAAGGCCCCGTGTAACCAAGATACATAAGTCGCTGGGCTGATCAATACGTTTGTCGCCCGTAGAGAATTGTCGTCGATAATAGAAGCCGGACTTGATAATTTCGTAGAGTCTAGACATCAATGCTACGGGATCATTTAACTACCATTAAGAGATATCTAATTGAAGTCTGACCACAATTTTCTGTCTTTTTCTGTCTGTGTATCAGGTAACTATATCCAATACTCATGAAGGTTAATAATTCCAACGAGTATAGATTTTAATGTTATCGTATTGTTCCCACAAGTATAGTAATGGTTAAGTGTTCTACGTTACTGCTCTGTCTCTTTACAATTTCAGTGAACTCTCAATTAATTCTCGCTAACACGTTTATACACACATACGGAATAATCTCCGTGTTAAATCGTAATAATGAAAACGCGGTGATCGGCGCAGACACGTTTCACCGTATCGAAAATTGAACCCGCTGGAATTACACCGGCTTCAATCGCGCGCAGCGAGAAATCGTCGTCTCGACGGAAACTGCCGTCTTCTCGGCATCTTCGGGATAATATCCGTAAAAAGAATTTACGTTGCGTACGGGAAGAACTGCGGGGCAAAAGGAAGATAAGAAAGAGAGAGAGAGAGAGAGAGAGAGAAGGAGCAGGGAGCTCCGCGCGCACGCTCCGAAATAGCGTACATTGCGCTATCCGCGCGCGGGGCCGATCGTAAAATTGGGACGACGGGACCATGGAAAATCTAGTAGCCGTAATGAGAACTTCACATGTGTAGATTTCCCTCAAGACTACATATGAAGCTGCGAGCGTCCGAGACGACGGGGCCGAAACAAACGAGCCGCCGCCGCGATCTGCGCGATCGGCGAAATAAATATTTCGCCACAACGCGCGCGACTCGCCGCACGATTTCGGTTGCGGGCGTTGCCGGTGTGATGTAGGTCGCGCGTTACGAAATCGGTTACCCGCGGCCAACATTGTTGCGTCCTTTTTCTCTGGGCGGGGGAAGTGGAGTCGGTTAGGCTCGCCGCGCGCGCGGTTGTAAGAAAAGAGACGCGGGGAACAAACTACAAAGACGACAACGACAGCGACGACGTTGCTATTAATCTCGCGCGGCTAATTTTGGAATGCTGCCTTATTACGCTTTAAGTGTGTCGCCAAGTTGGTGATTTCTGGCCTGTCTCGAGTATAATTAAGTTTAATGCGAGCGCGGCCTCCCCGTCAGCGACGACGGGGCGGCGGCGGTTAAATCGGATTAAGATCCCAGCGGAGATCTTCGCATGATTGAATTAATATAATAATACGTACGACGCGAGATACGCGCGACGACGATTTGATCCGAGGATTTTTTTCTCTCTCTCTCTCTCTCTCTCTCTTTCCTATCGAGACACGTTGCGATTAGCAGCAAGGATCGACGGTGATCATAGCTCGCGTGACGCTGCACAAGTCGTAATCGCGTTCGCGAGACTGGGTGTAACGAATAAATACGTCGTAAAACGCGCGCGCGGAATCGTACAGGCAAAAACGCCGGAGTAATTATACCTCGATCGCTTTACGAGAAGGCCAGGAATAACGAAACAGGTTTCCAGTTTCTTTATTACTTGATGCAACGAGCCTCTCCTCTTTCTCGCGCGCGTTTACGTAATTTCCATTAACGCCGTTCATTAGCGCGACGGCGATCCGAAATCGCAGAAGATATCGCTCGGCTCCCGTATCGCGGTCGATGCGGAACAATCGTTGCTCAACAAACCCGGGTCTACCTCGGACTCGTTCGCCCTGAAACTTGGCGATTCGCGCGAAATTATCCCGCGCGGATCGGCACCTCGCTGGTGTGTTGCGACATCGCTCGGAAGCCGGCCATCGTCGGCGTCAAAACGTCGTATCCACGTTCGAGAAACTAGTGTTAATTATCCCCAAGGATTACGCAACGAACCAAACAATCCATTTCAACTTAATCGCTATTTACGCGCGCGCGAATTAAGAGTGCGAAGCACAAACTTAACTCCCGCGAAACTCTCATGAAATGATTAGATACGGATTACTGGAAAATTCCAGCTAATTATTAGTTTCCATGAAGTTTCAACGAGAAACACTATCCCGGCATATATCTTCTAATTATTGGACGTTATTTTATATATAATAAATAAATAAATTATAGAATAATTCATTGATAATACATCAGATATATACATTGGATGCATCTCCCGTCGCAATTGATCTCAACTGCCGTGATAATTAATACGATTACAAAATTTCCCAATTTTTTCTACCATCTAGATTGTACCTAAGCCAAAAAATTTCGCTCTAGGTAGTCTGGAGGTGCGTATATGTGACGACTAAAAAATGGTGGCGAAAAGATTAGCCTTCAAGATATAACCACGTTGCCCGGGACGTTACATCGCCTTTTCTGAATCCTTCGTTCGCGATTAGCAACATTGCAACTGCGAGTCAGAGAATCCTGCGCTTAACAGCTAACCACATCTCCCGGCCGATTCCCGGTGCCGTAGACCGGAAGCGCCCCGGGATCGCCCGGCGCGAAAAAGGGAGGAAATTTCTTCTCTCGGGGAGAAATTTTCGGATCTCCGTCGCCGCCACGGAGCTAGCTCCCATCGCCGCGAATCCTCCTTTCCTTTTCCGTTCTTCCGTCTCACTAGCAACACCGCTCATAAATAGCCGTACCGGAGGCGGTCGTAAGGGTTTCCCTTATCTCTGCGTCAGCGTTTCTGCTCGCACAATTACCTACGGGTTTCCTTCGCGGTACGTACGCCACTTCGCTCTCCTCGTATGTGCTCGGTTCTTCTTCTTTTTTTTTTTCTCTGCTCTTTCGACAACCCGCGAACGCGCGCACGTTAGCATATTGCGCGCGCGAGTGTGCTCAAGCCCGATTTACACGGCTCGCTCTCTTCGTGGAGTGACCGGACGTTCCGGTTCCCAGGGGACTGCTGCATTCTTTCGCCTTTCTCAACGTTACGTTTTCATAAATATTAAACACGCAAACTACACGTTTGTACATTTCTTCTCGACAAACAAAGGAGGAAGTATTAGATATCCGAGATTTATTCCCTTTGAAAAATCTCCTTTCACAGAGATTCCTAGACCCTACATAGTTTTTCCCGGTGTGCCTCAGTTTGAGAACATCCCGGTTCTTCATTTTTTGGGGGGGAAGCGTTATTCGATCAAGACTCAACCGTGTGTAAATTCGGCTTTACACTTGCACAGCCTTGCTTGCAGCTGTACGTGTCAGCTGCAAGGCTGTGTACGTGCGGATGAGCCTCGCGCACACTGACGTAATGCCCCGGCATTCGGCGAGTTTCGGTGGCTGTCGACTCGCCTCGCTCGACGGTATTCGCTCTTTCGACCTTCCCCGTCCGAACAAGAGATGTAAAGGCAACGTGCGCCGCAACGTCTACGACGGCGATGGTACGTACGTAAACACTGAGCTCACCGTTCCTGAAGTGTTCGCCGCCGTTGAAAACCGTTCCCGCCGTCATGGAGAACGACGCGCCCGATCCGGCCGTTACCAAGGATGCACGTAGTACAAGGACGCTGAACTATCGATCCTTCCACGAACCGGAGGAACTCGTCTACGAAATCGTCGAATATGACGAAATCGCTCCGCCTCGCGAGTTACCCGACTCTACCTCGACTTTGAAAACGAGGAAAGAAAACTATCGATGAATTTTTCGCGAGAACGCGATACCAGCCGCATACTCGTATATCAGAATAGAATCGATAGCGATGCGTGTCGGGAAAGAAGAGTACGGAGAATCCTACTGTTAGAATCGCTTTCGATTTCATAACAATTTCATATTAAAGAATATAGAATTTTATAAGAATATAAATGCATTAAAATATACGTCAACTAATATTACGCAAGGATCTTGGTTCTTTTAATCGTGAGATAAATGCTACTTCCGTAATCGAAACCAGTTACGAAATAATAGGAGAAGGACACGAGTAACCTTGTAATTTTTCTCAGAATCTGTTAAATGCTACACAGGTTTTCCTGTCTCGATATAAATCGATCAGAGATTCATGAGCCGACGCGCCTCATATGCAAACGTAATCAACTCGTTTTTTATTCTCATAATTGTACTTTTTTGCCACAGAGTAGAAATCGCGCTAATTATTTGCATCGTCTTGAATGAGAATTTTCTTGAATTACAAATTGTTGCTTGAAATATTACTTATCGTTAATTTAATAAAGAAGAAAGGCCGTGATTATCCGACGATGTTTCCGATTGACATCGTAATTGCGTCGGAAAATAGACATTTAAAACTAAGGAAAGTGCATTTAACGCGAAATAAAAGTTAAGATACGATATAAAGGTCTCCCTTCATTCATAAAAACTTTGGATTGTGTTATTTATGTGCTAAACTTTCCAGCTAATTCGGCGCGCACTTTCCCTTTGCCCTGAATACTCTCTGCCAGAAAATGTATTTTACTTTCATAATAGTTTTACTATATTTCGCCATATACAGAAAAAAAAGACATTATACGGCCGCAATCTAAATGGGCCATTGAGAACGGTTAGTTTTAGCACTCCAACATTCACGGATTTTTCCCCGGAGTATCCTTCTTTCAAAAGCACGTATAAACGGGACAGGGAAACATTTCCGTCGCATTCTTTTCGCCTTTAATTCGCGGAAGGACATTTAATTGCGATAAAATACCCACTCTTCGCGATTCGCAAAGCTTCGAAGAGCACCGTTGACATCTTTGGAGAGCATTTCCGTGCGTTTTCCGCTACAGAATTACTTATCTAATTACTTATCTAACGAGAGCCACTTAACGTTACTTTAATTTTTACAAATCTAAACCTGATTTTTTTTTCCGTCCCGATGTTGCGTCCCCGAAGCCGGCAGGGGGGGGGGGAATTTAATGCGATTTTTCTTTAAGTACGGTCAATTATTCATTCTAATTGAGGCGCTTTAAGCGAACATTCGCGCGAACGACAAAACCCGCGTCCGAGGAAGGAACAAACCTGGATTAATAATAATTAAACTACTTGACCCGTATAACGCCGTTCGCGCTAATAACGTTGCGAGGGCGCGTTTCTTCCGCTCGAGACCCAGGGAAATCGAGATGCTTCTTCCGCGACGGGAAAAGGTCGAAGCGAGGAACGACATCCGAGAATTACAAAGACCTCGACAGATACAAGATATTCTGCTTATTTTTCGGTTGCTGCGACGCTTGATAATTAAAACGGGTACAGCGTTAAAACGCCGGTTTGCTCGAGGCGACCATGGCGACGGGCAATGACGACGGCGGATGCAGCAACGCGGAAAAGCGTTGTCGTGCTCGCGCGCGTGTCCGACGACAAGGATTTGCGATTTCGTCGCCCGTAATACCGCCGCGTGTCCCCGCTGTCCCTAATTGGCTGCCGCTCCTGAACCTGTTCCTCGGGACTTTCGTTAATTGGTATGCGCACGAATGGCAATTCAAGGTAAATCATCAAGACGGATAATATCTCGACGGAGTTGGCGCGCCGGGAGCGACGCGATCGCTCGATCGAGATCGACGCTGACATCAAACACCGAGTCCGCTCTTGTTGACACTGCCCGACTGACTGAGCACGGATGACAGTGATACGGGAGACTCGGCAACTAGGTGACGCAACTGAAATACAAATCTCGCTGAAAATTCAACGATAACGACCGCAGAACTGGATGAATAGACCCGGCGCGTTTTGAGCGATATTTATTGTCTTATTATTATGCGAATGGTTACGTGAATAGCGGCGGGGAATGGACAGTTGGAAACCAATTTGCGTAATAATATCAGTGTACGAGCTGGTCAATGAAATGGTATGAGTAATGTTTCGTGTCCCAAACGACTGAATTAATCATTAGGCGGAGTTAGATTACAGTTATTAGTTAATCGAGTCGTGATCAATAAAAGACATTACGCCGTTGCTAATGAATGAACATCGCAATCGGTCAATCGTCTACGCGGACAGTACATTGCATTACAAAAAAAAAAGGACGTAGAACCGATGACGTGATGAGAATGGCGATTATTATTGATACCGCCGTCACGAACGGCTCGGCGAGTTCGGAGCCCGGCGAAGGAATTCCGGACTGCCGCGAGTTCTCGTCCGTCTCTCGTTATCGTCGTCGATCGCGGGTTATTCGCGTAAATTTTTTTTTCCTCCGCGCGCGCGCGAAAAAAAAATCGACTCAGTTATACGGCGGATACGACCTTATTAGCGTTGCAATTACATCCCGCGTATCACTGTATTACACAATGGCAGTAACGAGCGCGCATGCAGTAATAAATTACGACGGCTCCCGTAATCATTACCGTGGAGTTTCGTGTAACAGCGGCGTCCTATCAGTTTACATTCGACTTTAATTGCAGCGTGCAGCGCACCGGCGGTGGCGGTGGCGGTGGTGGCGGCGACGGCGACGGCGACGGCGGCGGCGGCGGCGGCGGCAGCGACGGCGCAGCTTTTTGGAACGAACGCGAATTCTCGCTCGCCCCCGCTCACGCGCGGTCAGGGTATAGCTATAACGGGTACGGAATAATTAAAAGCACTTTTAATAAATTAATATAATATTACCACTCATTTTCCGGGCATTATCCCCGCGAAACATTTAATAATGCCCCGAAGTAGACGGGGGCAGCATAGGAGGGGGAGGG
>VBVR01002683.1:0-21237 GCA_011638315.1 Tetramorium parvispinum
TCGTCGTACCCCGCCCCACCTTTCTGTCCCCTCTCCCCCTCCGGATTCGTTTTCCGCAACTTCGTTCCTTCGTTCAATTAATCGCGAGAGTGAGTTTTGCTCGATCGGGCCTCCGTTTACCGAAATTCTCTTCCTCTCCCTACAACCTATGTCCGTCATAAATATGCAAACGCAAGAAGGGATAAAAACGCTACTGTAATATGCGATATAATAATATTACCGTAATAATATTACTTCGATATTAGTTATAAATAGTTTTTTTTTATAATTATTTGTCCAAACACTGAATATTTTACAACAGCCATCGAATCTCAACTATTTTGTAACTCTATTTAAACAGTTTGCAACTTTTACAGTTCATCATTCTTTCTTTTTTTTTCCTCAATTTCACTTTTAATATTATTATGCGTATAGCGCGTGTCTGATCCAATATCATATCAATAATAGGGATATATCGTAAATTTTGTAATTTCCTAAAAAATATTCTCTAAAAAATATGTCGACCTAAAGATTATTATGACTGATAATCACAGACAATTTTTTCAATTTTTCTTTTTCCCTTTCGTACCGTCGTACCGAGTTTGTCAATAATTGTTATTTATCCTTCCCTCTTACTTTTTTTTTTTTTTTAAACAAGTACAATATTTCAAAATTCTACACTCTGTTTAAACGTTAGAATAGTAATTTTATACATGTCTTAAGAAGCGTTTTACATTTCAATTTTTCCTCCTCTAATCCCTTAAATCGTAAGAATAATATTTGAATCTTTTCAGCTTATCCTTCTCTCTCGAGAAAAAAAGAAATAGATCTAAAGTGCGCGATGAGACGAAATTCCCGGTTGTGAGAGATCGCAAATTGGCGTGACGATGCGCCGAAACCGCGTCGTGTTGCGTCGCATCGTATCCCGAGAACGCGATAATACGCACCGCGTGCTTCATCGTTTCCGCGAAATAGCATAATCGCTCGCAATTTTAAGCGCAACAACGCGACGTCCGTTCGGAGCGAGTCCGTCTGTCGAGAGGTAAAACATGCGTAAAAGTACGGAGAGAAACGATCTATCTATTACATCTATACATTAGTATCATTTTTTTTTCTTTAATTATTGTTAGACTACACGTTCATTCGTCGTACCGTTCTTCGGATGTTCGTCGTTTTTTCTTTTTTTTTTTACACGCAAATCTTATTTTTGAAAGGTGCTGGTGGGTGTAGTAAACAAACGGTGCTTAAATGTGCCCAAATATACGAGTGACTTGAGTAGTGATGTATTATGCTTTCTCTTTCTTTCTCCTTTTTTTTTAGTGTGTATAGAGATTATAATTAATAGCGATAATAATAATAATAATAATGAAGGCTGTATGCGTAATACTAAGGTGGGACGTACGCCCTTTCCACGCAGTTTAAAGAGTAGTTCAAAAAGACACAGAGTATGTTCCAGAAAGCACCCGATAGATATTTGTCCATATATATCAGGCAAGGATTATCGGGAGACAAGTAAAAATCTTTCTTTCTTTCTCTCTCTCTCTCTCTCTCTCATGCTTTTTGTGTCGCTACAAGCACACACTCAAACTGTTCCATACCTTTTTGCCGAAGTACTCGCGTGGGTACTTTACAGAAGTCGTCGGTGATAACAAATAAGAAAAAGGGAACAATGTACTGAGAATTCAAGCCTATTCGCGAGTGTAGAATTGAAGTTGGACGATGATGGATAGTCTATAGCTTACAATCATAATACGATGTAAAAATCGGGTTACATGGTATGCATGTCTACGGAGTATACATTTTTTTTTAAAGCCCAAATCAATTCTGACGTCCGTAGCGAAACGATCCAGGAGGCTGTAATCAAAGTGAAGATATACGATTGCTTCGTTCGCTAGAAAGAAAAGAAAGGATGTGATCCTTGTATCCGCTTCAATCAATGTGACTACCATATATGTGCACCGGTCCTAAATCGTTCAGTTTTTTTTTTACGTTAGTACTTTTCCGTCAACCCTAATACCGTCTCGTTTATAATCAATAAATATCAATAAAATATCTAACATTGTTATATTTTCAAGTAAGTTACCATCCTTACTAGTCGTATTATTTTTCATGTACAGATTAAAATTAATTATTATTATATTAACAATATTCCTCTTCGAATATAATAGTTATTAATCATCGGTAATTATAATATTAAAAAAAAAAGATTCACAAAATATCTAAAAAATGGCAATTTCTCGTGACCAGAACAGGTTTCCGTTTTCTCTCGTTTTTCATAACTTTTTACAACTCAGCATACGCGCTTTGTACCAAACCAGGCCGATTAAAATCGCAGCACGTCTGACATTATTCGCGTGCTCAAATAATACGCTCCTGCCACCATTTCACCCTCTTTATATTACCTCTTTAAATAATTCACGATCAATATTCTTCGTATAACGCATTTCTTATTATTATCAAACACTTCCGCACTGCAATCTTACTATCTCTTACTCTAGGCCATTTTTTCATGAAAAGTGCACTTAACGGTGTCCATGGAGCACCAAAATTTAAGGGACTACCACCTCGGCAGAAATTGATTAATCGCGCTAAAATACGTTGTCGTAGTTGTATCGGAGGGCGCCGTGCCACGCCATTTCGGTTGTGTTAGTTTCGAATATAAAATATCATTTGCGTAAATATATGTATATCTAAATCTATCACCGGGTGAAAGCGTAGGTAGATGTAAAAGTAAGGCAAAACTGGACTTCACAGAAGGATATTGGTACGGAATACATGGTATGTGTATACATACCTATATGTACATATATTTGTATATCCAGGTATACATGTTATGTACATATAAGTATGTATATATATTTATCCGTAAAAATGTAAAATATATATTCCTATAAAAGCATCTCTAATATATTTCCCATTATGGGAAAATATCACAAACGCTCCCCGGAAACATACCCGGAGACGTTTATCTCAAACAATGCATAAATCTTCGTCGATCTGAACGAACAGATTTTTCGATAAAAACTTTTAAAAGGATTATTGAAACTGTCAGCGATTCTATTAAATAAGAGCTCGTGAAAACCGATCAATTTGATTAACCGGTAAAAACCAAATGCGCTGTTTAAAATCGATTAGCGATTAACATTATCTATTCGATTACTGATTAAACCGGTTTTTATTAAGTTAGTCATATTCCAGTCAATTAATTTTATTTTCCAAGATTTTTCTTCTAAAATGATTAATTGCTATTTTTGTTATCTAATCAAATTAAACAAATAAGTAATGAGTAATCAAGATACTAACCAGTTTATGTGATTAATGATTAATAAGTTTCAGCGATAAATCGCTTAATCGATTAAATTTAAGCGAATAATAAACATTTCTCTCGATTACAACCAATTTCTGATTAACCGATTAATCAAATCAGTTACAATTACGAACCCTAATAAATAGTCATTAAATAAAATATCGCATTTCAAATATCATTTGGACAATAGAATTCGGATAATCAATGATGATCTTGGCAAGGTGGAAGCACAAATATAGATGCAACGTCTAAAAAAAATGTACAAAAAAGAAAAAAAAAAGGTGAATACTCAAACTCGCTTCATTTTCATTACGAATAAATAGCATGATCTGGAAAACAAATATCATTTCTCGGCAATGACGCCATGTAAATAATAAAACATAAAATTGTATCAATGTCTGCCAAAGTAGGTATACCTTCGAACAATATCCTGCTACAGGAGACTGTTCTCGCTTGCCATTCTCTATCTCTCTCCTTAATGCCTACATTCCTAACTTAAGTTAAAACTGGTTTGCTGTACTTACATCAAAGACGATATAGCTAGTCTAACAATTACATATTTTACAAAAACATTTGAAATCTGGCCCTACAGCAGACATGAAATGTCACGAAGTTAGTCATACACTGTACACTAAATTTAAAATTTATACAATTCATTTTAAATATACAATTATCGCGTACTTTATATTCACGCGTTTGATACGATCATATTTGTACACTATTATTTATGTCATTTTTATCTTGCGACACTCGAAAGAATCATAAATAACTTTCTGAAAGCTGCGATCATTGTCGAAAACCCGCTGCTTTCTCGTCATATTCATTCTCGCGGAATCATTTTCCATTTTCATTCGATATGCTCGTCTAAGAAGAGTTTGTTTTCAAACCCGATTAAAGCATCGAGAGCTCCATGCGCAAAATGCACAGGAATTATGCGAACTAAAGAGCACTCGCATTTAGTGTAAAGTGTAAGATAACTTGTACACTTAAGCCTCAATAGTAGATAATAGGTAGAGTCTAAAAGTCGTGCGAGAAAGCACAGGCGTGAATAAAGTAACACTTTCAAAAGTCTGAAGCGCATTAGTAAAACGCACGACTTTATCGGATACGAAAGCAGGACATACTCGAATGATTTATTGCTATAGGTATATACGTGTATATATACCCCCCGTTAAATCAACTACAGGAACGTAGCTGTCTAAAGTAACATCATCGTAACCGCCGTGCTTCGCGTACTACGTCTGGCCTTCTAATATTTAAAATGTATAATCTATGTTCTTTTATAGTAATAAAAAGCTGCAATCTCTGAAAATAGTTTGATGATGAGTAAAATGAATAACATTCAATAAAACGAATCCTATTCGAAAGCGCGCGCGCAATTATAGCACATATCTTATTTCTTTGTCATCGGTCGGCTGCTTAGGATAAGCTGTATATACGCAGTCTCAGTTGAGGTATTTGCGACATTTGCGAGAACCGCAAGTACACGGGATCTTGATATCCTCGAATGGGAATTTGTAGTCGTACGTCAGCTCCTCCCCTTGAATAATGCGACGAAGAGCAAAAATCAGTATGTGTTTCTTACCTAGAATGTCCACCACTCGCGAGTAGCAGTTTGGCTGTAACACACATATTTTCATGTAACACACTTACCGCAGAAATTTTAATGTATCATATGTAATGCTATTATGTATATTATTACACATGATAACGTACGTATAATACTTGATTATATATTATATAATCATATTATACAAAATGTAATTAAAAATAATTATTATTTTACACATTTAAATAGAAAACATTATTACATAATACAGAATGTTATTACATAATAAAAGCTTTTGCCAATTTGTATTACAATATTAGATAAAAGTAAAAAGAAAGAAATCTCTCATACCTCGCACGAATGATTGATAAATCTAGCTGCATTTCCCTTCATAGTAGCATCAACAACTAGATGATCGTCGATTTTAAACATGTAACAGCCTATGTTCTTGCTGTCATAGTATTTTTCTCTTTTGTCGGTCAAGGAAGATCGAATAACCTAATAATAATCAATAATTTCAGTAATAATAATAGTAATAGCGATACCGATTATAATCGCGACATCATTTTCCAATATCTATGAATAGTTTGCTACTTACTTCACCGGCGTATTCAATGACCATCTCACCAGGCTCGATATCTCTCAAACAAAACAGTCCTCTACCATGTATATGGGAATAATACACACCGACAGATGTTTTGGATGTTTCCTTAAGTATTCTAAAGCGCATTGCCATAGGCAAATTAGTACTCGCAGCTCGCCTGAAACAGCATTCACATCGCAATGTTTTATTGAAATAAATTACGACGCTTATTTATTATTAATCTGAGATATAGATTCTATTTATTACGCAGAAAAATATATCTCAGAAGTTATGTTTGAAATAATTCACGAGAAACAATTATAAAATAACTTAATTGGGTTTTTATGTCTGTGCATACGCAAGAGTTTTTACCTAGTTTCCGTTTCCGATATTGTTATTATGTTAGGATGTGGTCTGTGCTGCGACGCCAACCAGCTGAACATGTCGTGCACTTTCCTACCCTTGAAGGGCTCCGCCCGTATCGCCCCGTTGGCGCACGCTGCCGGCAGCTCGTTCTCCATCTCGTCGGGCTTCGGCGGCGCCAAAGTATGGAATTTTGGCTTATACTTGCTACATCTGTTGACGCCCGGCAATTGCTCGATCAGATAAATGGCCGCATTGTTCTCCAAGCCGAGACCCTCGGACAAGGGGTTGTGAGACAGAGGGGGCAGGTTGTGGGCCTTGCGTGCATTCTGCACCGCTTGATACACCGTCTCCCAGACCTCGGTCATAGATGAAGCCGTATGGGTGAAGCCGTCCTGCGACTTGATCTCATACATCAGGATCGGTCCCTTCGAGCAGTTCTTCTGCACTTGCGGCGGACTGCTTCGCAGCGGTCTGATCGACTTGGTCACTATTCTGGGTTTCTTAACAGCTACGGGCGGCGACTTGGCCTTGAGTATGTTCACCTTCGTGTCCACAGGCTTCACCTTGTCCTCGAGCTTGTTCGCCTTGAGCGTGAACGTTTTGATCGGTAGCAGTTGCAACGACGCTATCTGAGGTACCTGCTTCGACGGCAATATCTCTACGGATGTCACTTGCGGCATCTTTTTACTCTGGGTCACTGCCTTCATGTTGCGCGTGATCTTGTAAGAGCCGTCCTGTAACTGTTTCTGCAGCACTATCTTCAATGATGTGTTCTGCAGCTTCTCCTTGTCAAGCTCTAGTTTGAGATTCTCCTTCACTTTCTCTATAGTCTCCGTATTCAGCTTGATGTTGTCGCTGATATCATCGAGCGCGATTTCTGGTTTCTTTATCTCAATCTGCTCGACGATTTCCTTCTTCGGTTCCGCAATTTCTGGCTCGCATGGCTTAATCACTGGTTTCGTCGGTTCTTCGATCACCAAGTCATCTTTCTTCGCCGGATCTTGCTTGAGCGTTACCGCTTGCATCGGCAGCACCCTATTCATCGGTCGACTGGTCGGCATGTTGCTCGTCGGCATTGTGATTTTGTTCTGTACGGGATTGGAATTAGAGACAATCGGGCCGCTACTGTTGACGTTCGCGTTCGCAGAGTTCGGACTTAACGCGGTACTGCCACTGTAGCTCTTATGCACGCTATTTACATCGTGGTTTGACTTATTATTTACAATTAAATTCCTCTGCGTGACATAATGATTCGACAGAGGCGGTATTTTAGATGATGATATGCTCGATTTGATCATACTGGTGTTCTCCGATACGTGCTTAGAGTCAAAATACGGCCGCACACTTTTGCTCATCGGTTGCTCGGCGCCGAAGAACGGCTCAATCTTCCAGGCGGCTCCATGATTTGCCTGGACCGGGTGTGCGACCGGACTAGGTCTGACAGCGACTCGGGGAATAGGCATGGCATGAGGCGGTGGCGGTAGCGGTGCCAGTGCCGTCGGTGGCGGCAACGGTGGCAGTGGAGGTGGCACAACCGGCGATGACAACTTCGTCGGCATCGTGTTCGACGAGCACACGTCAGCCACCTGTATCGACGTTATCGACTGCTCTATGCTTGCATTTTGACACGGTAGCGGTGACACGGCGCTACACGCGACACTACCGTAAACTCGTTCTTGGGGTGTGGGAGAAATGTTGATCTGTGGCGGCGTCGCAATTGATTCTACTGATAGTGCTGACGCTGATATTGATGCTGGTGCTGGTATCGTCGCTGGAGCTGATATCGATACTGGTGCCGGTATCGACGCCGATACCAATGTTGGTGCTGGTGCTGGTGGTGGTGGTGCCGGAGCTGCTGTTGGTACCGGTGGCAGCGGCGGCGCCGATTGGTTCACCACCACGTAAGGCACTCCGGACACGTTGGGCATACCACTCACGCCCTGCACGCTCGCTATGTTAGGTACGCCGGCTATGTTTGGTACACCAGACATGTTCGGCATGCTCGACACGTTCTGCATCGTCGTCACAGTAGGTACGCCCGGCACAGCTTGCACATCCACAATGGGCTCCATCAATTTGGACGCTTGAAACACCTGTGTTGTCGTCTGGTAGCTGCTGGCCAATACCTGTGGTACGGTGCCTGCCATAAATTGGCTAGACGACATTACAGTATTACTAACGATTGTTTCCAGACCGTAGTACATCGGTTGATTCGACACGAACATGCCACCAGTTGGATCGGTGAACATTTCTAGGGTGGGCGTGGAGCTTAACAGCAGCTGCTCCGACGATATAACGCCACATTGAATCGCACTGGGTTGTTGTTGTATGATAGTGCCCAATACCGTAGGCTGTGGTTGCGCGATCTGAACGCTTGGCAGTATCGATATACCACCGTTCTGCAGCGCCAGTAGATTGTCAGTGGACGGTGCCTGTATGTAGGTGCCCGGTACCAAGGGATTCGCGGCGATCAGCTGCGGCTTGAAGCCAGTCTCGTGCTGTCCGCCGCCTATCGTCGTGATGTATTGTACGTTTTGGCCGGATTGCTGCTGTAGCGCTTCCACGTAAGCAGACACGATGCCTGGCGGTGCCACTTGCTGAAGGATCACAGTAGGCGGTCTCTGGGCAGTCTGATGTAAGATTACTGGTGGATTGTTGGCTATTGCCGTCGGTTGGAATCTGGCATTGTGCGCGGCATTGTGCGGCGCCTGCACCACATTCTTCAGAACATGCTGTTGCGACTTGACGCTCTTGGTCTTGGGCTTGGCCACCCGTGAATTCTTCGACTTGGAGGAGACTCGGGCGATCTGTGCGTTCGTCTGCGCGGACTCGTGCGCAATCTGCACGCCCATGGACGAGAAATTGGGCGACATCTCCGGGGTTGGGACGGTCTGCGAGCTCGTGCTGTCCGGCGAGTTCATCGGCGTGTTTACCATGCCTTGCGCCATAATGTTAGAATCGCTGGAGACGGACGGCGGGTCTGTGATCTCCGTTATCTGCACTGTGCTTTCCTGAGGAGGTAATACTGCTGGGTTCGGCAGGGTAGTGGTCCTGCGAGTGTACTGAGTCTGTACGATCACATCGTTGGACGTTAATACTGTCTGGTGTACGGTCTCGACAGTGGCGTGTGTCGCATGGATCTGCGGTGTAATGATCGCCTGGGCGATCGGTTCGATCTGGATACTCGGATGGGGTGACGCCACAGACGCCTCGATGGGTGACGTTGCCTGGATATCCGTGTAATCAGTCGTTAGAGTGTGGCCCTCGGACGGTGAGAGCGTGATGAACTGTGGCGAGCCCATGTTCGGTGAAAATCCCGACTCTGGTGATGTCAGCTTGTTGTCCATGGTCTCCGAGTCGCTATCGCTGGTAATCATAGCGTCGCAGTTGTCTAGATGACGATTATAACTTTCCTCGTTGCGATACGTACGACCACATCTCTTGCACGTGACATCGATGTGCTCGAACGGCGACGACTCGTATGAAGCGTGAATCAACCTCTCATGCGTCATCATGTGTTGTGACGAGACGCATTCGTCGTCGCTCGAGATATCGCCTGCACCGTCCACTTGCGGGATCTGCAGATTGAGATTCTTCTCCTTGAATAAGATTCCTGTCTTATGCAAAGTGCACCTGGTGGTTGGTGCAATCATAACGTTGCTATTGCTACTCTTCGTCTTTTGCAATTTGTCACAGTTACTTGACACATGCGATCTGATGAAGTCGAAGATACGTTTTGAATGTCGCGCGTATAAACAAAGTTCCTTGTCCGCGCTCGGCTCGCTCGCGTCAGATGAATGCTCGTCGTTGATGCCGTCCAATTGCGGGATCGATAGTGATTCGGACGTTTGCAAGTTCGCGTTTTTCTCCTCGGCGTTGTACTCTGGTGAACTGCACTCGCTGGCGCTATTAGCGTCAATCGATCCGTCGACCTGTACTATTCGCGGTTGTTGCTGTCTCGGATGCCAGAACAGCCTCTTGTGCTCTTTCGCGTCATCCTTGGCTGGTAACATGCGACGATTCAGTGCGGCAGAATCCTCAATGCAGTACTTTAGCTCACGCACGGAGTCGGATAGTATATTAGGCGTGTTCCCTCTTCCCACGGTAACCATGATACTCTCCGGAATCCTCAATTCATGGAACATGGACGTGCGTTCGTTTTGCGCGTCAAGAACAATGAGACCGGTCTCGCTAGACTTGGTGCTGGATGGATTTCGGGGTAACTTTCGCCTCTTTATGTTAGAACCATAAGTATTGTCTAGCTTACAGCTCCAGGTGAGGCTACAAGAACGTTGATGATGCCTTTGACCGCCGACGATCAGCGGATTATTCGACATCACCTCGGATTTGGATCGTTTCAATTCCCTACCGCCTCGTTTCTGGCTCTTTGAGTTAAATAGATCGTCCATGAGGTCCTGCATTGCGCTCTTTGTCTCCACTCGCACCCATAGATCGTTGTGCGCCCCCAATTCCAGTAAAGATGAAGAATCCATTTTAGAAATTTTGTTCTCCGACGGCTTTATTGTCTCTTCGACTTCCGACGATAACAATTCATCCTTAAACAAATCTGTGCTAAGAGAACCGTCACTCTTAAAATCCATGGCTAAAAAATTTTCGTATGACAACTTTGGAAAAATATCCTGCATGGAGATTCCATCTAACAGGTCGTGCGGTAAATCCTCAAATATGGCTTCCTTCAGTTCTGGCGGTAAAAGATCCGTGTTGTTTTGCTCTGCTAAATTCTCATCCACCTCTTTGTTGCACACGATATCGATAAGGGTATCTAGAGTTTGTTTAACGGCTAAATAGTCGACTCTCTGTGCATCTGTCAGCGCTTCTTCCTTTTCTTGCTCCTTGCTGTGATCGATGGTGATATTATTCTCCATGTCGGACGAGACGTCCGGCATATGTACCTGCACATAAGTTCTAATGTAATATCTAACGATCTTGTAAGGATTCACAGTAGACCAGTAGAGTCTAGAACATTTGTAATCGCATGGTATTATCTTCTCAGCCGTATCAGAGAATTCGGGTATGATTGTACCCAGACAGTCGACCATTAAAGAACCTATCATCAGTTTCACTTTGTTGGGTTCGGCAAACTTCTTTTTCTTACGATCCAACTCCACGTACACCGGTCGCTTCAAACTGAAGTCATTCTCGTTCTGCAGAGACTTGTAAACGTGACTATTCGAATGCAAGGTGCAAAATACCGTTTTGTCGTCGTTAAAAGCGAGCCCGACGTTCCTCGCGCATGGAAAATGAAAGGTGTTGCTGCAGTTCTTCGCGCAGCATCCAATGCTCGCGCCCTTCTTACCGCACTCGGAGCAGCGGATCAAACGACCCCTCGAAATGGCACTGTGAACATTCTGCAGTGAACCGTCGATTTCCTCAAACACCTCATTCGACCATAGCGCGCAATTCGCGTGCACCCATTCGTTTTGCCCGCAATACAGCAGTCTACTCTCTTTTGTCTCGTGCCCGTCGCCCAAGCCTTTGCACAAACAACACGATCTGCTGTCCTCGACGTGAATGTTATATAGATTCGCCGTTTTCGCCGCGATCGCTTTCGGCGCTTTCATAACTTCTTCTTTCCATGCCTCCAGAATAGAATCGTCAAACTTTGTCGTCAGAGCAATGTCTTTGCCAACGTCCTTAGTAGGCGTTAATGTATCGTCATTGTCGTCGCTACTCTTAAAGTTCTTCGGCGTAAACCATGGAAAGACTTCTTGCAAAATATCATGATACGTTTCTATCAGATCCTTCGAACCGACGCGGTTGATTACATGCTCCATATCACAATGAAATTGCGATAATGATTTGTACTCGTTACCATTAACCTTACGTTTCACCGACATTAACGTGGGCGAGGGCCTCGCAATGATCTGTTGCTCCGAACAATGGCATTCCGTGACATCGCTCAAAGGAACTAACGAATCTTGATTTGTCCAGTCTTTTCTCTCGCTGTCTTGAGAGTCCTTCGGAATACAGTTTTTCACCCTAACTGAGCATTCTCTTAGATGGAATTTCTGTCGTAGCCGTCGCAGACCTTTTCTACCGGGACCGTCCATTGACTGTTCCTCCAAGTCGGACTTGTTTATACCGTCCCTGCAATTGGCACCCGAAGTCGAGTCAGTATCCGGGAACTTATCAGCATTGCACTCTTCCGATTCCTCGTTTTCCTTCGCACAGTTTGTTTCGCTCTTATCTTCGGGAAATTCCAGTTTCCTCACGCTAGAAATTGGCCTGCAGAGGCATTCCTTTCTAGGACTCCACTTGAGAGCCGTGCAAACCTTGCGGTTTTTACTCAAAGATTTTATCACGCCGATGAAACCCGCCTTCAGCTCCGCTTCTATGGCATTCCTCCAGATGGAGGAATTCGTATTGGAAGAGCACTGGCTGCATGTGAATTCGATCGAGTCGGGCAGGTAACTAAGTATCTGGTAACGCTCATCGGAAAGGCCTTCACAACGGGCATGTACCCAGCAGGAACACTCGCTACACTCCATCATCTAGAAAAACGTATGCGATTAATATACAAGTTATAAATACAAGACAAATTTTGTTTTATGTTATGTTTTATGTATTGTGTATATTTATTCTACGTCGAGATTATAGATAGATACTCACCTTCGTGTCGAAATCGTTTTCGTTGTAACACCTCTGACACAGAGGACAATAGTTTCCTTGTTGCCTTAACTTAAAGCACATAGAGCAGAGAGGTAAGTTACCAACGTGAACGTTGACACCTTCGCTACCACAGCTTTTACATTTAATACAGCTCTGACAAACATAAGGTCGATCGGGACTGTACAATCTAGAGCTAACACCGGACTTTGACAGACATGAATGATGAAACGACTGACGACAACGAATGCAGGATAATTTCGGACCGGATCTGAGATGGCAGGATTGACATATCGTACACCGGGGACAACACCAGTTTGGCTGTGCACAAGCGTTCCATTCACTGGGTTCCAAACAGAAGGCATGGTATGGCTCGCAACAGCATTGACAGTGGATCAGCTGGAAAGAACGATCGTTGATAGTTCCCGAAGAGACATAATACGTTACTACTACATGACCACTCGTTATCCACTTATGAACAATATTTAAAACGTTACTTACTGGCTCTTTACCGGCGCTTCCGCAGAGATAGCAAATGGCAGGTATGTGAAATAGTTCAGAACCGATAAGGGCAAAACCCTTTGCTCCGACCTCGGAAGGATCGTATTGCTCCCAAAAATCTATGGAAACTGTATATACAGTATCCACAGCTGCCTTAGACACCTGCAATAAATATCATTACATTACTTTAATTCCACTAATTTCAAATTCAAATTCAATATCGACATAACAAATAAATATCAATAATTTTATTATAAGTATCTTTGTTCAACCACTAACTGTTCAAAAGAAATTCATAATAAGGCTTTAATTTGATTAGTTGTCACTTACCACTGGAAAATGCGACGTTGATACACTCTGTTGCAGTTTTCCTCTTCTCGAATGAGATTGTTGTGCCGTATTGAGATTTAAATTATCTTCATTATGTTTTTGCATCTCCTTGTCTTTCGTAATATCATCTCTCTTATCCGTTCTCTCGGATTCCTTCAACGTCTTTGGAATGTTTTTGCCGTGTTCGTTGTCTTCTTTCGCGTCTGCAGTGGGAAAAGTCGCAATGGGTTGCCCAAGCGCGACACTGGCGCTTCGACAAACGTGCTTAACTCTCGGCCCTTTCAACTCGAGCCTTTGTCTGAGAGGTTGTGAATGTTGGCTACCGGTGGAAGAGGTAAGCGCTGTACTTTTAATTTTCTTCCTTACTTTAATCCTGTTATTTTTCCTCCGTTTTTTATTAGGCGATATACTCATCGAGGAATCAACTGCAATAAAATCATGTCGTGAGTACAAGTAAACTGCAATGCAATTTAAAAAAGTATTCATAAAATAAAAAAAAGTTGTTTTACATTTATCTAATTTCGTATAGAAAAAGCCTCCGGTACCCTGATAACTCGTTTTTTGTCCCATTTCGAAATTTCTCCAACTCATGGCAGACTTAAATAAATTCCTTTCCAAGCTGTCTTCCGCGGGCCAGCTGAGTTTAGACGAGCCCAAATTTTGCCCCTGACCATCCTCGTCTTGATTGAGCGGCAAAGAAATACTTAAAGGATCTCTCATTAACGGTGGCAATAGCGCGTTTAAACCTGTCCTCAAAGCAGGTGGAATGTCATAACATTTCAAACACATTTTCAACCAACACGCTGGACACCTGGCCTTATAAACGCATCTCATGAGATTCCATTGTTGACTCCTCACAACGGGAGGGACTAAACATAGACCGTCGCCTTTATGACAATTCAGAATGGGAAGAACATTGTTCGAGGATTTAGCACAAGCCTGATGTTTGATCATTTTGCTTATAAACTTTCGGCAAGATTCGCAACTGTGAATGCCAAACTTGCGCGCCTGTTTCACGAATCGATAAAACCGTACTGCACCGCAAACACCGCATTTTATAGTTCCTGTTAATCCTGAAAGATAAGCAATTATAATTACAAGATAGTTTCACGCTGGAGTGTAAATGTAACAAAACAGCTTTACAATTGTTACAAAATGAGAAATATATGTACCTAAATTGCTTCCTCCCATGGTGTTACTCGTGCTTGTTGTTGAAAATGGTCCTTCTGTTCCAGCTAAACCTTTGTTATCCAATTTTAATCTCGCTTTCCTTAGTATAACTTTGCCACTATTGAGTTTCATTCCGCTGACATCAGATTGCTCGTCTTCCGAGTGATTGCTGTGCTCGCTTTCGCTTTCGGATAAATTGTCCTCCGTCTCAAAATTGTTCAATGTACTAACCACAGTCTTATTTTCAGGCTGATCCTCGGTTACTGCACAGCCATCTTCCGTTAATCCTGCACCACTTTCAAAGCTCGCCTGGTTACTTAAATCGTTCGCTATTTCATTTTGAGTTCCTGATCTCGTCTGAACTCTGGAAGACTCGAAGTGTGGAACATTGGAATCGGGAAGAACTTTTGTAGGAATAGAAATCTGTTTCTGATTTCTGGGAATTGATTTCACAGTTTGTGCCGTCCTGCTCGAGGTTTGTGAGCATTCTTGATTATTACTGGAGTTGTCGGATGTGCTGTTTGATACTTTATTCTTACACGATATAGTATGAGATTTCTTTACTTCTCTATGAGTGGATTTTGATATTTGTGCGTTTTGTACAGAATTCGCTGATTTCTCCGTATTTTTTATTGATTGAGTGATAATCTCGTCATTGGAGTCTACACCTTGAATCCTTTTTGGCTTGCCCCTTGCATCTTTATCCTTAAATTTTGTACACAACTTACTAACTGCATCCTGTTTGAATTTTGATTCCAAGTTGCCAAGCTTATCCGGATTTAATTTACTCTTCTTGACGTTTACACCAATTTCATTCTCGCTATGCTCCGTACCAGAAATTTCTTCCAATTCCTCGATAAACCTCTTATTTGGCTTTATAACCCTTGACGAATGCACGCTACGAACGGGTAAAACGAATTTTCTTACTGTGTTAGGCTTTTCCCCGGATTGCACCACCAAATTACGTGTACTACTTCCATTAGATTTCGCCCTTTGAAGTAATCTTTTTGCAGTACTGTTACGCAACTGTCTGGTTCGCTGATGCTGGTCCAAGATGTTGTTCACTGATTTTAACACCGGGTTCTTCAAATAATTCGTATATTTAATGTTCTTACAATTCTTACGATTTTTCGCTCTGTGAATCTTTGGAGTATGTTTAACGTTCGGGTTTGCAACTGGTTCTGCGATGTCTTTGACTGGTTTTGGATTTGCATCGCGAAGCTTCTCTGTGCAGTTTTCGATGTTTGTAGGAGAATTTTTAACATTAGTAACGTCCTTCTTCGTGCTGGACTGTGGTGCAAGATTTTCGACTGTGACAGACGGTAATTTATCGCTGGTCTTCTCTGCATCATGTTGCTGTGTTTTTATATAAGATGCAGAAAGATTAGCCTCTTTAGTGCTAAATCCGTGGAATGGTGGATGTTCCTGGGGAAAGATTGACAGTATAAGTATTAAAAATGACAAATTATTCAACAGTTATAATCTATATACAATCTCAGGGCATAAGTTGTAATATCTAAGCATATATATAATAAACCAATCAAGGCTGCGTTCCGAAATTCCATGCTAGTACTGAAAATCTATAATGTGCCTGACTTGATAAACTATAGATTTGCAGTACTGGCAGGGAACATCGGAACGCAGCTCAAATGTCAAGTAACGAAAGTAAACAAACCAGTGACTAATAAGCTAAGTTTACTTTCTCTACATGACAACTTCCGGTTCAAGTTCTCCAGAACTGAAAAATTCTACATTCTTTCTGGCTGCTAACAAGTTACGGAGCAAGAATTGCAGAAGGTAGGACCCACATGCTCCGTACCAAAAGCAGCCAGGACAAAAAACACACAAATCTCTCTCTACTGGCTCGACCGACATACGGAAGGGGAGGTGCTAAAGGGTGAGAAACGCATCGGCGAACGGCAGGTAAAGAGTCGCGAAGGCGTCGCACACCTGCCGCTCCACGGCCGCCGCCGTCGCCGATAGGTTAACCCGTGCGCTACGCCGCGCCGAGGCCCGTCGAGCCGCGGTATCGTGGGTCCACCGAGTGCGCGTTTCCCGTGACGCTCGCCGGACGAAACGCGCGCGGCGAGACGCGGTGCGTTGCGCGACGCGACGCTCGTCTCGGCGCGACCTCGGCGCGGCCCGACGGCGACGACCTGCGGCGGCGGCGGCAGCGGCAGCGGCAACGACGGCGGCGGTGGTGGCGGCGGCATCAACGACGACGACGACGACAACGGCGACCGACGACGGCGATAGCGACGGTGACGGCGGACGCCTCGACGCGACGGCTTTTTTTCCTTTCCCCCTCACCTTCTCGTTGTCGCCGAATGTTTTGTTGAACAGGGAAAGTCCGTAGTAGATGTTCTCGGCGACAGTTACCGGATCGTTCTGCGCTGCCTCGGGCTGGCCCAGCACCTTGATCCGTTTCCTGGTGGCCGTCTTCGGCGGCTTCCCGGGAAACTTGGACCTTCCCATGTTCACCTGTTTTCAACGGCGGACCTCAACCTCGCAGCGAAATTCCGCTTCCATTTTACTCGCGATTTGTGCCCACGGCCGAGAGGCGCACCGACTCTCTCGCGTACTACAACACACCGACGTACGCTCTCCGATATAACGCGCGCGCGCGCATACACACGGCAAGTACGCGCGTACGGACACGGACACCGGGGCCGCCACCGTGTTGGTCTCTCTCGGGCCGCCGCCGCTTCGGCCGCCGTCGGCCGCCGTCGGCCGCGCTCGGACGCGGCCGCAAAATACGCGCGTACTTGTCAAACAGAGAGCCTGGGCTACTAAGGCGGGCTACGCCGTTGAAACGCTCGCCGCGCGGCGCCGCCACGACCTTCGACGCGCGCGAGCTTTTCTCCTTGCGACAAATCCGTCGCCCGATCCCTCACGATCGCCAATTATCGCACGTTCACTCGTCCGAAATCCGAAACCGGGGACGCGAGCCGACTCAATCCAGGCCGGATTCTGACGTTCGACGGCCGTCAAAATCAACTCGCCACCTTTGTTCGTGTCAATGGAAACGCGGCAACTGGCGTAAGGAATAATATTTCTCTTCCACAATTGCGACTTTGAACGTTAACATCCTCTTGGAGAATATCCATAAAGTTATGCGAGTTTTTAAAATCGATACATACATCATATTGTATTATCTCTCTCGAAAAATTTTAACGCGCGACGATATTATTTGTTATTATGTGTTAAATTTTGTAGACTTTTTTAACGCATTTGTCTGTAATTACACTTCGTCTTTGTTTGCGTCGGACCCGATTATGTCCGATAAGGATCTCGCATGCGAATATATCGGCGACCGGAAAAAAGCAGCAAGGGCAGTACGCAAGGAGCGACGGCGGCTCGAGCGACGCAGGGGGGGGGGTGGGGTCACGTGACCGTCGACGGGCCGTCGGGCATTGAGAACCGCGACTGGTTTGAACGCGGCATAACGCGCCCGGCGTTTACGTTTCGCGCGTTAACGTTTATCTCGCGCGACGAATGTTTTATTCACGAGTTATTGCCCGGCAATAACTCGCGGAGTTGAATATTGATTTTATAATCCTCTGCCGCGGATAAATCGAGAACGCGAGCGGGGCGGGGGGAAAAAAATCGAGCGAATTATTAAGCGGAGTAGTATTCTTTAATTTGCGTCGCGTCTCCGGGCGCGAATCCGAAATTTGTTTATTGAGATCGCGAACTCCTATCGGAGTCATCGTAATAATACGTAAAAATCCGTTTATTCTCACCTTTCGCATGTGCAATTACGACAAGTAACTTCGAACACGCGCGACCGTACTTCACGCAACGTTCGGAAGGCCAATTACGTCGCGCTTCGTGCATAGTTCATTAAGTTACTTTCATATACGTGCTCTATTAAGAGGTTAACGTACGGGAGGCAGTGAAACGATAATCGTTCGCGGCGGGGGAGAAAAAAAAACGCGTCGCGAGATAGCAAAGATCGCGTGTGTACCGATACGTGGTACCGATCATCTGCGGTTCCACGCGCGCGCGCGCGCGCGCTTACGAACGCGCGTCTATTTGCTTATCTATATTTCACTGCATCTCCACTGGAATTAAGCCGGAGGATCCTCTTACTCGGGCTTAGGCCGGCCTTTACGGAAGATTTGCCGACGATTCGTTTACGCCTTAGCGCATTCCCAGGTTGTCGGTGCATTATTTCCGCCGAGAGAGAGAGGCTATCGCACGGGAAGATGAAGATCGTCTTCGCCCGGCGGTTCTAATTGCTTCCGGTATATTCTATCAAACGTGTACACACGCTCCTGCGGTACGTTACTCAAACGGTAATTAAGATCGTCGTAACACATCGTCGCTTTTGTGCGACGGCGATCGCCCGTTTGAAAGAGAGGCACTAAAACGGGCCGAAGAGAGCTCACGGCTCGATAGATCGATTTCTTGTACGTATACGGCATATGTATTTCCGTATACGCATAATATAGGACTCCTCGGGCTGAATGCGAGTCGAGCGGAACATCTGCGCCCATCCAGCGACATGTAATATTTAAAGCGGGGTTGATACGCTCTAACGCGGAAACGAGATTAAAATTCGTGATTTAAATTATATATATATATATTTAAATAGGACAGCCGCCGTGTCGGTTCATTCTAAAATAAGTACCCCCCTGATGAAACGTACACGGCAGATATTTCAGAATTGAAAGGATATTTTATCGCGAGAAAATATTAGAACACATATCTCTTGCAGAAGTCCGCGGAAAATTGTAGCAAGATAATCCTTTGTTACGCGCGCCGCGTGTGATAAATAGAGGCGAGTAAATTGCTCGTATTATCGTTGGAAACCGAAAATTATTTCTATTCCCGGAAAGGTCAGTTCCGTTTTGATTAGATGTTTTCGCGCTCAATTTAGTACGTGCCATTAAATGTGGAATCTTTTTTAATAACACTATATTATAAATGCATGTAATGTACATTCCATTTGAAATCAACGTTTATGTTTGCGATTTACGTTATGATATATAGTAGCATAGTTACTGCATGATGTCTTTTGAAACAATACCTTCACTGACGTCTAATCCATTCATATCGCGGATTATAATCTCAATTAAAATTTCAATTTGTCCTAATTGAAAATAAGATATCTATTGGTTCGTCGATATTCCCATGTTATATTTAGACAAGCTGTAACATATTTTTTTCTATAGCTGGAAATATGGAATTGGAATTCCGGTATGGAATTGGAACTCCAACCGTCATTACTTATTGAAACTTTAGTTTGTTTAAAGTCAAGTATGACGAAAATCAAATATAACGAAATATTGTTTATTAAATATTTACCTTTCGTAACTTTTTATTGCACATGTTACGAAATTTGTAAACAAAGCTCATCAAACTTGTCGAATGGTACATGTCTCGTTTCTTTTTTTTTCTGGCCGAATCAAAATTAGAATATTCGATATCTCCTTTCGAATGATCTCTTTTTTTTTGCTGTACACATTTCTATATGACCAATAATATCATGTCGTATAATTAACAAATTAATAAATCCCTATTAAATTAAGTAAAAAAATTATTAATCGTTTAAAAGGATTCTTTAAAAACCTATCAAAATTATCTTTTTTTCTTTATTGAAAATTTCATCTGTCTATTAATCAGATTAAAGCAACATTTATAACATTTGCATTGTATCAGAAATCGATGTGTCTTGACTTTCGCGAGAAAAATAAAATATATTGCTTCTAAATGAAACGCTTCTGCTACTTTTCACAATTTGACTTCTAAAGAGACAATCACCGTTTTTGCAGATAAGAAACGGTCCTTGTTTCTTTCTTCGATTCTTCGCGAAAATTTAGTTCCACTAGAGAAAGCCTTGCGCGAGTGGAAAAAACCGTCTCGGTTTTTTTTCTCCCCTTCACATTCTCCGAAAACTCTGGCTCGTGTGTGAAATTGCGCGCTTTTAACTGCGAGCGATCCGTTTATCGGGTCGCGCCGCTGGCCGACCGGCCAGAAAATCACCACCTGCCGCGGCTGGCCGAGCTAAATGTCGGCCCGGCGCGTGTCGTCGCGCCGAATCGCAGTGCGAGAACAGGCATCTGGCTCGAGGGCGCGTCGTCTACGAGCGCGACTCCGAGGCTCGTTACCAGCAAGCGTCTCACGGGCGAGCGAGCGAGCGAGCGAGCGAGTTAGCGAGTTCGCTTATCTCTCCATCATTCCGCTCGAAATACTCGAGCGGGTGTGGTACCACCGGTCGTACTCGTTGGGATCGGTCAGCTAGCCGGTTGTAACGGAGCTATAAGATCTGCTGTTCCGTTTCGTTGCTTTGCATCGCGCACCTCTCTTCCGAGGCTGCACCGCCCTGACTTGCTAGAACTTTGCATAGAAATATCATCCTCTCGCCGATGATTTCGATCTTTTTCGCCCGTACAAGTTCAAAAGTCATTATAACCGACAAGTTATTAGCATCGTGCATAATTAACAAGTTCGTGATGAATTAGGTGTAAAAAAAAGTGGACGTTGGATAAAAAAAGCCTTAGTCTTTATTTCAAGTTATCGCTTCTTCGAAAATTCCAAACTTTGGAAAAAAGTCAGAATTTGAAATCGATCTTTGGATTACGTGAATATAAATGAAAAAGCTAAAGATAAGGTCGATCGATATTAGAAATTAATAGAAACGAATAACGGGATTTTATTGCTCGAACTCGAACCTGAAGCGTACTTTAGTTAAAATTTTAAGGTGAACTTCAACTCGAAACTTGGCTGCTAACGATAACACAGGACCACAAAAATTTTTTTTTAGTGCCCAACATGAGACAAGGTATTTTAGATGGATTTTGGGTCACTGAACACGAATCC
>VBVR01002684.1:0-21233 GCA_011638315.1 Tetramorium parvispinum
CTCCCTCCTCCACCTCCTCCTCCTCCTCCCCGCCTCCTTCCCGTGCCCGTTCTCCCGTTCGGTTTCCCCCGTATTTCTACCCCCGGCGTCATCGTTCCGAAGCTGCCCGGCTCTTTGTGCCGGGGATATTCAACGCGATGCGCGCGACAGGCGCTATCGCGCATCGTTCTCTGTTTCTCCCACTTTCATCTTCCGAAATGATACTCGGCAATGCGACGCCAAAACGTCGAGTTCGGCGAAAAGCACTATCTGCGTATTTCGTAGAAAAATGTATCATTTTTTTTTTAACCGTTTGTACTGTCGCTTCAACATTTCAACATGATTTACAATGCTTTTGAGCTATTAGCAGGGGTTAAAAAAAGCGTCTTTGAACGGAAATGCGCGGAATCTGCCGCATGAAAAATTGGCCGCACGTGAAAAAGCGGAAATATCAAACCTGCCATTGACGCAAAAGAACGACGCGTCGCGTCGCGTCGTGCCGATGTGAAAGAAAGGGTTGTGACAAAGAGGCTCGGCAGGCCTCTGAGATAAGAGAAAAAGAACAGAGTAATTTGCAGCGAAGCGTCTAGGATAAATTGTGAACGAAGACAAGCCTTCATGGCTCTTGATCACTCGACGTTTTCTCTTTTCAGACTTGTAAGAATTGTGGGATCTGTAATCTATGGACGCTGCAAACTATAAATCAAGTGAATACACATTGTTACATGTCGGACGGCGTATATGTCGGATGGTTGTACCGATTGCATAAAAAATCCGATCCGCGCGAAATACACGAATATTTTTGTTTCGATAACTTGATAAGAAACATGACGTTTCCGTCGAATTGGAAGAAAAGAAACAAAGTAAAATTGGACTGACAACCGAATTATACAATAGCACGCGATTTTGCGCTAGCTGAAATAGCTGGAAAACAAAATTAGAGAATCGTATCTCGTAGCGAGGATCGTAGCGAGCAGACAGCTGGGTACTGATGCAGTTTTTATCGCATCAGCGGAACTTTTCGTGACCGATAATCGCGAAAATATGCCAAACTATTACGGGAATCCGCAATATTGTATCTTTATCTTAATTTAATATTTTATCAATATGTTAATTTTAAATAGCTGTATAATATTCGATGGAGGGCAAATAGGTCATTTCGACTAATAATATGGTAAATAACCGATAACCGAGGAAATTGACGTGTAGCGTACTAATTTAGCCAACTTTAGTTTCGAATTTGAGATAACTGCTCGTATATTACGTATACAAACTACTCCTATAATTCCATCATTTGCTATCTTGTAACTTCATGCTGCGCCGGAGTTCACGGCGGAGACAATAAAATACTCTTACGTAGCCCAAAAACGACGTTATATGCAAGGGGTGACTTAATCGAATATACCGCGCACGCCAACAGGTAAATTCCGCTCGCACACGCGCGCCCACATCGACATTGCACGTAGAGTTTAACACCTGATGGTCTACCTGAGCGGCATTCAGTGTCGCCTCTGCGCGGCATGAAAGAAGAATAAGAAGGGGAGAACATAACTGGGGTAACTCACGCGGTGTGATGCTGGCACTCGCTATAAAACTGCCGTTACTCCTATATGAGCCGCGTGCGCGCGCGACGAGTTTCCTGGCGCGGATCGATGAATAGAAATCACCTCCCGGGTTTCCGCGCGCACATGCTGCAAGGACGATAGCGCGGCGACACGCGTACGGAATATGGGGGCCCATAAAGTGTCGCTGCCACCGGAGTAAGACCTCCGCGCGCGCGCGCGATGTGTTCTCGCGTGATAAGTGTGTCGGCCCGGATATGATTTACTGGGTGTCGTTGTTCGTGAAAAAGGAGTACGCCGGACGATAAATGCGCCCGGCACTCGCAGGACACGCGCGGCCTGAAGCGGATGCGAAGCGTGTCAAACGCGGTTAGATCGGCCGGTCTCGCGGCAGTCATGATCAAGCAGCCATTTGTTACAATGGAGTTTCGTGTCGCGGGAACGCGAGCCTAATAAATCGTTACTGTATACCCCATACGTCGTTATGAGCCGTCGTTATAAACGGCGCAGCAGTGCTGTGAAGCGAACGCTGTGCTCGCGATTTTTTCAGGCATAACAAATACCCTTCTTGCACTTTTATTTCAAACTTATACACTAGGTGGCGAGCACGAAATTATGTACGCAGAATTTGAAGATAATGAGGTGATTATAGAATTTTATATCGGGAATTATATGTTAAATCATTCACCTGTTACTTGTTTAATGTAGCGTAAAAGAGCGTGGCAGCTCGATAGATCGGAAGAATCAGCAAGCGGCTGCAGTAAAATGGATAAAGTATCTGCTTTATTATTCCTCTTTGAGGCGTAAAGCTGTCCACTTAGGAGCAATAAGCAAGAAATCCCGACGCGAATGAAGAAGAGGAAATGTTTCGACTTATAACCAACAGCGTCGGAGAATCCTCCTTTCTCTCCGTCCGTTTTTTTGCCCGAGCGCCTGCAGTTTCCTCAGTTTCCCCGCGCTTGTTTCGATTCTTCCGTCGTTTCTTCGTTCCTTCAGTGGCAGCTCGTTAACTATCACCAGTTGGTTGCTATTTTCCAGCCATCATCGACGATACCATCTCTTCCTCTTTTACGTAGCCTCGTAGCAAGAAACTCCCCATACCTTAGCAGAGTACGAAAGAAACATCGTAAACGAAGTGTCGTAAACGCAATCGGAAGAAGCCATTGTAGATATTTTATGTGCTCACCGAATGACTTTTTTCATGCCTCGTAATATATGACCGAAGAAAAATAAGATTAGAAATATCATATTAATTAAGAAGGAGAAATTATCGATCGATTTTACACGATGAAATTAATTTAGAGATCGTTTAATACCAATTTGCAACTTTCACAATTAAACAAACATAGTACCTAATTTGAGTAATAATGTATATGTAAATTACATTCCTAAATTAATTTGCTCACATAATATTTGCCCTACATTTGTGCGAAAATTCCGCATATATCGAAGGGATTAATATGATTGCCACGATCATTCTGTATAATGTTCTACGCGCCCTTTGACATGGGGACAATCGAGGCTTCATTGGTCATGCCGGAAATGATCGCACGGATGAATTTGAGAGAAAATGGTAAACCGCGTAACTACACGCTACGACGAATTGCTATTTCAATACCGGCTCGATTACTCTTCTGGATCGAGCCGCTGGAATTCGATTCTTCGGCGTGTGGTGGTGTACCGCGGCTGTGTATGTACCGCCCGTAACATTATTGGGTATGCGGCCGTGGTCGTATGTCTTTTTGCGGCGTACCTCCGTGCGCCGACAATAAAAAGCAACCGGAAGACGTGGATGGAGTGCAGAAAGGACGAACGACAATGCATCTCTAGCTGCGGCGGCGGCGACGCCGGCGGCCGGGCGCTTCATCTCTTCCTTCTCCGACACTCGGGGTGAAGTCATAGAAACTTTTTTCTTGCCACAAGCAACATGGAGGTGATCGAAGCAACAGCAACGGTCGAAACTTACTTATTTCCTGCGGGCTGCAAGAGCTCCGTAAATAGTTCGTCTTAGCGCCGCGGGAGTAGACTTCTTTTCCTTCGTGAGCGATAAACAAAGTGTCGGTACGAGATAAGTATCTGATATATTGGGTCTGTGCGAGCAAATAAATAAAACCAACGGTACTTTCTAAGAGTTGCATTGTACGATGGATAGATGACTTTGCGTCACAATGAATAAAGATGGTAACATTACTTTTTAATAGCCCGGAAAATCGTTTTCTACTTCTAAATTCGATTTTGTTATCATTTTTCCGATAATTGTATTATTGTGTGTAATTATATTTTCTCTGCTATTCATTTTATAATTAACCCAATTGTATAATGATAATAGAAATAATTAAATTATACAAATTAATCTTTTACATATTAAATCATGCGAAAGTTTGTTAATGTAATAGCGGAAAAACGGAAATAAGTGCGAACAATAGTATAGTCATAAAGACAGCGTCATAAATTTTCTCTACTCTTCAATGTGATATTTATCGTGTCATATTTCATTCACTTCTTTGTCCTAAAATTGTGGTTGATATGATAAAATATTTATTCCAGCCTATATCCAGACACATCACCAATATATAATCACACATCGATGAATCATGCAATTACTTTCGCGATAATGATGCACGTTCATGTTCAATGCATCACGTATTTCATTAGCGCGCGAAGCTGTTATCGACCGAATGAAGTGTCCTGCGATTTTGATATCCGAAACCGGATGTCCTTATCGCAGTATCTCAAGTGAGATACAGGGGTTTTGTCGATGCGCGAACGGAAGTTTACGTACGGTATCGGCGCGGAACCGCCGCGCCGCGCCCGTCCGACTCGTGTCGCCGCGTTTAGGGGGTTTTATCTTGGGCGAGGGAACACGCTGGACGCTCCGGCGATAAATACCCGTTTGATATAATGGATGGTGTATGTATTCAGCCGCAACGCAACGCGTGGAACAAATCCTATTCGTTTCGCGAACGATTCCGTCGGCGCACATGCGTAACATCGATTGCAAATCCGTATCGACGAAATTGATATTAGCGATAAATTTATACTCTTTATGGCGACGCGCCGGTGTCGTCCGTATGCATACGCAACGCGCGCCGTATTTGCGTACGTGCTACGACTTATTTATAAATATGTACTTTCCTATCTGCAAATAGAACTTGCAATTTTAATATAATAATTTATTTAACTAGAATAACGGATCAGCTTGCGTGATACCGGATAATTATTATAACTATTAAATATAACTATTATTATAACTGTGATTACACAATATTCATTATTATCATTATTATTTATCATTTGATTCTAATTGGTATTTGTCTAAAATGCATTAATGTTCACCAAATGTCTACTGTAATAAAAATTTATTGTTAATAGAATTTATCAAACATTTACTTGTGGCTCTCTCTTTGTAATTTTATTTTATAGGTATTCCATTGCGATCGCGGAAAGGTCTTTCATTAATAACGTGCGCTGCTATCGAGCTAAACTCGCGACTTCAATCGTTCATGATTCCTTTACCGGTCGGCCCCTCGGTGGAGTCCTTGCGAAATCGTGCAATAAGTGATCCCCTGATCCAGCCGTCGCGCACCAGACCCATAACTCTCCTGACACGATTTGGCTGGCTTCCATCCGCGGAAACACCGCCGTGGCATAGCGGGGCCCGGAGAATTGCGTGTACCATCGGGGGTGACGTGGGGTGCGTCACGGGGCACGGCAATGCTGTGCCTTGACTAGACTGCGCGCTTATGATTCCTCTCCGCCCCCTCGGTGCGACGTTACGCGTGATGTAGCAGCCAGCTTTGCGCTATAAATAGCAAGGTAATCGCGATGCGACTTCCTCGATTGCGTTTAAAGCTGAATCAAAGTCTATTACGGATGTTATCGGTAATTTGATTACTATACACAAATGATATTCAGACATTAATTGATATTAATTAGTCACCAAATTAATTAGATATCAAACTTAGAAGTGGTAGACGACCAATTGACGCTAATCAATTTCGAGTTTAAACATAGATTGTTACAAACAGCATCAATTTAAGCTTTTCCATTTTGATTTTGAATTTCGCTGTTTTTGATTATTGTTATTATTAATATTATTACACATATGTTATATATTATTTATTTAATATTACCGTATCGTTAACATTATTGTAACGAAACAATTTTTATGTCACGACTTTTTGGCGTTTTCTTGTAAAAGTTTCTATTCTTCCTAAGTTAATAAATTTTATTTAGTATTTTATGTACCTCGATCCTGTACTTAAAACAAGGGTTTTGAGCATAAATGCGAACGATGGAACCATAAGTCACGAGTAGGGTAGGTCGGAATTACGGAACTCCGCGCAAAAGGGGGTGTGATGCAAGTCTGGTAACACCTAGCCGTGTTATATCTCGACTAGACATGGCGGCTTATGATTTTGGCCAGCGGCACCGTGCGTCATGCGGTAACCACCCTCGTCCTACTGCAGATTGCATCACGACCACGATATTTCCATTCATCTGATTGCATGACGTCGGTGGAAAATATCGCGGACTAATAACGCTATGCATGGTTGGCATATATTTGCGATGAAATACGTGCTGTCTCGTAATAAATACATTCACAATCGGACGGACAAACAAATGCGCTTTACACTGCAAAGTAAATACTTAATGTAAATGACGGAATTACAACGCTTACCGGCCGGATGTGGCGGCAATAATTACATCGATAAAGCGTGCTCTACGATTCGTGAACATGTTTGGCCTTTTCGCATTGGCGACTATGCTCCCGATGAATTCGATCGATATCGTTGATATTTTATTTTCTCGACGATAATCTTTTACTTTGTGAAACCCGACGACAAGAGCGTACAAGTAAATGATTTTAGTTTCCTTCTATACAATCTCCATGACTTATCACCTTACATTTACTTCAACTTTCAACTTTCGCTCTACAATGAAAATGCATACCGGTAAGTGTAGAAATGACTGAGTTATAGACATTCTATTACTCGGAAGACTTTGTGTAGAGCACACACTGCCGAGCGTCACGTAATCCTGTTTAGCAGCGCGAAGACCTGTACATCCTAAAGCGCGAAGTATAACGTAGCAATTGCGCGCGTCAACAGCACAATGTGATTGTTATGTCTGAGCTAGACGAGTAGCTTATGATTCCGATTACATTCAGCGAGACATAACAGCTATTTGCTCGGCGCGCCGTTAAATCCATTGCTGCGTCACGCGAATTGCGAATTACAGTATTACGACTTTTCAATCACGCCGCTATACAACGTATCGATACGAATTATGTCGCATTTATAATTCGTGACGTTACTCAGTACTAGCTGAATTAATTGTACAACGCGTCCGAAGGCAAATCTCATGATTCTCATTATTAAACAAAATCTACCGAGATCTATTTATTAGAACATAAGGGTACAGCAATGATTTTTACATCAAAGATTAATAAGTACGTCATTATCCGGAATTGTTAATTTTTGAGGAAATATATTCATTTATTTTGATCTTCTCTAATTAAATGCAAGTTGAGAAAATGTTTAATGTTGACGCCTTCTGAATTTATTGATTCGATTTTAATTGCATGTGCAAATTTATAAATAAAACGCAAACGAATTAATTAAACTTCAGATTGACAATTTACGCCTCGATTGTAATTAAGTGAATTGTAAGTATCACATGCAATATTATTAATTTCTGTGATGTACGAAACTAACTCTGCTCATTTATCAGAGTAACTGGTAATTTTTTAATATTCAAAATAGTGTATATCTCATATTCGTATTATGAAATTTAATGTCAATAATTCTGGTTTCATTGTAAAATTTGGCGCAATATATTTCAAACGGTTTCTATCATGTCCTCGGTGTTTTATTGTAAAAATAAGAAACGCCATTTTTCACGAAGGATAACGTAAAAAGATTTTAAATCTCGCTCGTGTTCAATTCCAACAGTGATAGTAATAATAAATATTTTATTCCCGTTAAGACGTTATTCCTGTACGAGGTATTGATTTCGTCGGTATTTCTTTCCGGTTTATGTCAGATAGTAAAATATTACGTTTCAATTTGTGAGACTAAAATCGAAAATCGTCGATTGCGAATTACGTCATATTTAATTCAAATTTTCGATAGAAATTTAACAACAATAAAAATTATTGGATAATGTAATTATTTGTATGCATTTCTAACTTCTTTATCCATCATTTTATCATTTAATTTCACAATTTAGTACGATTTAAAATAATTACAGAGAAACACAGACAGGAAAAAAAATGTGATGTGTATGTATTTATTGGAAATTGTTAAATTCATTTAATATCTTAATACATCTATGACAAAATCACCCAACACTTATTCACATACACGCACAGACAGAGTCGTTCTCTCTTTCTCTCTCTCGTGACAAATGATGTAAAATCATCGTTCGAAAATCAATTTCCTCTAAAATATTCAGAGTTTATAAAAACATCGTGTCATTTATGTGATAAAATTCGCTTTAATTAATTTTCAGCACATCCAATTTCTATCAAATATATATATATATATATATATATATATATCAAATACATAATAACGTATTCGTTACGCGGAGATATTCAGGAAGCCGGTCGGCCACATTGGAATTCGCGGCGATACGTTATTAATAATAATCCTGTCCCGGACGGTATGACCGCGAATTTCAGGCAGGTGGCGAGCGTCAGGACGACGATCGGGTTGCATTACAATTTGCTCTTTGATGCCGCCGGCGGGGAGATCCGGAAAGCGTGTCGGGCGAAATTTTCGAGGTGATGAGAGCGCGACGCGACGTGCGAATAATACGCATGTCGTCCGCGTGTCATGATCAAGCGAGATCGGCGTGTGTCGAGCTTTGATGATGCAAAATCGATACCGCGGACATCATTATCGGGGCTTAACGACGTCGGGCGTCGCGCGTCGCTGTGCAGCGCGGATCAGTTTTGTCGAGAGTCGCGTCGTCAGCCAATTAACGTAACGACGGCGCGACGATTAACGCTTGCCGCGTGCAATTTGTATGTACATGTATCTGTTTACGTGCGCCATCCGTGCGTTCGCTTCGAATCCGCGTTATTTCGATCGACACCGTGTTGAAACGATATGTATTTTACGACGGTACTCGGCTCGTCCTGCTGCCATCTTGCCCGCTCACCCGACTCTCCGGTTATGCTTTATGGCTATCGACTTTATGAGTCCACCATCTGGACCACTCCGATATTTCGCCGAGTATTAAATCAATGTCTCATATGAGAAATTCTTGCGAGATACCAATCAGGCGCTCACTCGCGAATATTTCTGCATTTTGTTTCGTACAAAAAAGAAAGCGAATAAAGAGTAGAGTGTTTCGTTTCTCACTCATGATGTTTATCATACTTCTTTATTACTCTTTTATTATGACGTAAAATAAAATTAATTTCTTGCGCACAGTACGATGTAAAATAGGACGGTAATAGGTGTAATAGCCGGCACAGAAAATATATAAAGATTTATAATGTAATATATTGGGCTTGCAAAGTTATTAAATTTCAGCAGGTTAATTTCATTGTTTGCATAATAAAAAAATATTAAAATTCCAGAAAGTATTAGATATGACTATATACGAATATATATACATAATCATATCTCATTTAGATACGTGTCTCACGAAGTCATTAGTGTCATTACTTTAATGAACGTTAAACAGAGTATACGAGGTATATAACTATGGGAGGAGCAAACTAGATTCCAGAGAAGCTCAAATTTAAAATTTAAAATTTGTAAGTACTATATATATATATACATATATATTATTCAGGATAAAACCAATTACGTTATAGTGGGGTAACATTCTAAGGATTAACGTAAAGGATGATAACTATATATGTACATACATGTATATATATCTTGAGAATCTTTTCTGGTATATGTTTGCGAAATATTTCGAGGCACGTATACCACAGAAGCCCCTTTGTCTAATCGCAAACCACCCTCGCTCATCCAAATTCCTCTTACGTATTTTCTGACTACTCAAAGGTCTCAGTGCCTTAAGTAGGAAATAACTGAGATTCAATGGACCGATCAATTGATATAAGCATCATGTTTGTATCAAAAATAATTCTAACATTGTTAACTGTAATATTATAGACACAGATGCATGACACAATCGTAAATAATATCTTGCGAATGATAATTCGAAATCATTTAATTACCTTTATGGAGAATATAAATGATCGTTTGTTCCCAGCATTACGTTACCGAGAAATTTTGCGATTAATTCACCAGTTGGGAATTATTGATCATCCTGCCACGGTAATTATCGGCGTTCTGTACTCGACGTGTCAAAGGGTTAATCACGGTTCGTACTATACATGATGAGACGGTAAAGCGACGATATGAAATTTTGTACTGTTTATGGCTGATTTGCAGAATTCCACCAAACGATACGTATTTCAATAAATGGATCGGTTATAGACGCTTCGACTGCGTGTTGCCAACTGTATCTCCTATCGAATTTAACAAAGTAGAGGATTGGTCGTGTGTAATCCAGCTTTACTGGAATTATTTAGAGAGCTCCAGAATAGAGTTATTTAATATTAAATCCTGGATTATATTCTATATATATATATATATGTATTATTAACTATATATTATTAATATCATAATTTCTTAACAATATAATTTTCTCTTTCTCTATTCTCTGTGTTAAGAGAGGTGTTAAGAGAAATATACATATGTGTTGAATGATGATACGCATGATGAACTCATTCATATTTTGTTATTGATGTACGCTAATTATATCATTTTAATTAAATTTTAACTAAATAAATACTTTAATGACAATTGATATGATAACGTACAGCTACAAATTTGTATTCACAATGTAATCATTCACGAAAAGACAAACTAATTTAATAATACAATTAAATGCATAACAATTATCATTATAATGTTATTTAATAATTACATGCTATGATATAGTAAAATGTGTTTTTTAGTTTGGAGATTGTAGCCGGCAAGTTTCTGAAAATTGATACATCGCGATAAAGCGCGCAGTACATCGTTTCATATTTTTCCGTGCGCCTAACCGCGTGGCAATCCCCGTTCTTCTACCAGAACAATCGATCCATCGTACCAGGAAGCAGAGGGTACTTTACGGTAACTACAGGGCGACAAATTATTCAGTACACGACGATGTCTCCGCGTTAACGATGAATGCAAGCCGTTAGATATTCGCGTGATAGGACGGCTCGAGCTGAGACAACCGTAAGAATTTTCGATAAGGGCCGTAATCGCCATCCGTGATTTCTGCCACTCGATAGGCGGCGGATCTGATAGCGGCGTTCTAGAAATTGCGGATTGTTATTTGTATCTAAGAATCTATCGTAAGCTTACGCCGTTGACTTTCAAACGAGAGAATCTATTTTAACGTGCACACAAATAGCGCAATTAGAAATGGCATATCGAAAATCAATGGTGCAGCTCGACGGAGACCAAAATATATGATAAATCTAATGATAAGTCGAAGTTATGTTAATTACTTTATACCTCGTTATTTTTTCTATTTCATTTTAATTGTATCATCTTATCGTGAAAATTTTCAGCATGAGTATCGAATTACAAAAATGATTTTTTCTTCATTACATTATACATTTACAACGCTTTCTGCACTTATTTCTTATAATTCTGTAAATTGTATCAAGTATAAGAGATTTTTATAAAATTCTTAGAATAGAAAAGCACGGCGATGAAATGGTAACGCGATCGAACACTTCACAGAAAGAGCTCCACTTTCTCAGTAGTTACGGTACGACTTCAGTCAGCCGCTCGTGGTGAGACTCGGCAACGACGTCTAGACCGCGAACTCGCTCGCGGCGACCTTGACGACCGAAATCGATCTCGCTGGCGAAATTTACGAGCGAAAGATTCTTACCTAGAGCTGCTCATCAAGTATCCTCAAAAGGATAGCGGTTCACATGTTCGAAAACGGATGAAAGCGGTCGGCCCGCTAGATTTCCCGTCCCGACAACGACGTTCCCTTTTTTCATCGTTCCTACCTTGCTGCCGCCGCCACCCCCAAGTTGAGCCCGTGGGAATTGGGGATTTGCGGTTTACCGGGAGTGCCAGACGCAAAAAACAAATGAACGGACCGCCGCGCCGGATGAGTAGGACACGGAATCCGGCGGCCACCACTGTCTCTCTTTTACAACCTACCTCCATTTCTTCCTTGCTGTCTCTGGTTCACCTTTTTCAAAGCCTGATACGTGGCAGCACACACATCACTCGGTTATTTCTTCCTATACCTCCGTCCTATTCCAGCCTTCGGATGTACGCAGCACAATGAGTTTCAAGCAAATGAAAAGAAAACAATTGTACGTTAAAGATATATCTAACCCTTTGTCTTTTTACGGTGCTCTGTCAATCTTTCTGCTTTGTATATAGAAGCATATACGCTTAAGCATCGCTGCCAGCTGTTCTCTATTTTATCCGCTTGCCTCGCAATTTAGTGATCGATAAAGAAAAAGATAACGAAACCCTCAAGAGAGACATGGACATTTTTATCTTATTTCTACAATTCCTAAATTAAATTAAGTATGAAATTAAATTGAGTATAAACAAGTACATGAACTGCTATATTTTTCATTATTAAGATACAAAAAATAAGTGAAAAATAACTTAGGTATATGCAATATGAATCGTGCATGCACATATTACACATTCACAAGTAAAATCCCGCATGCGTACGATGCATCTATCGCGAACGATAGAAACGTCGATCAAGACAGCGACGAAGAAACGGGAAAGGGATATTGCTGGCACGCATTTATGCGCAGCCAGGTAACTTGCCGCCCGAGGGAAGGAATCGCTCACAGTTTTCTTAAAGCACATCGTAAAACAGTGCCGCTCGTAAAATCGACCGGCCGTATCGCCGCGGCTCCCTTGACTGCGGTCGACCGCGCGGAAGGGCCGACTGAGCATCGGGAATAAGGACGAATTCGTTTACCGATGCGGTAGAATACGCGGCGGAGTCGCGTCCCGAATGATCGCGGACTGAATTCGTAAGATTATAGGCGGGCCATCAAGCGGATTGAAGTGTTGCAGCTCTAATTCGTAGTAGAACCGTTATGCTACAGTGGTACGTGATTTGCTAAAGTGCACAATAAGATCTCGGCAGTTTCCGCGATAAATATGCGGAATGGTGTTGCGATAAAAGTAGTACATATATACATATATATATATATACTTTATCCTATTCAGCAAATGATAGGCCCGATAATTATCGACGATCCTCGTTTATCAGGGAGGGGGGGGGGCGATTTGACTTCGTTATGTATGGAATGGACCGGTTTAAGCCAACGTGAGTTTTCACGTCATTAAGCACGTCGATATAATTATGCAATTCAAATTTGAATCAATGTGCGCGTGGATCGAGCCGGAAGCGGTGTGTAAGGTTGAAAGGCAGATGGAAAGCATTCGCGGCGAGACTAGTCGGTAATGATAATGACGGCTGTTGCACGGCGGTGAAATGAGATCCTGCCACATAATTCTACCTTGCGCACACTTATATACTTGACAGCTGGGGAAATTATATTTCTCAACTGCCGTTTAAGTTTGGCGCGTTGTTCGCCATTTATCAGGCCCGTGTAGGAAACCTACCCTTGCTTCATTCCTGATGAACCCTACTATGTGGTGTCTTTTGCTCTCCCTCGCCTGGATCCTCGCTTCTTCCCGAATGGCCGTCTAAGCTCGAATCTCAAGAGGAACAGAAGGTAGGGGGCGAAAATCACTCGCCCGTCCTTCTCTTATCCTTCGGTGATCCCTTGCAATTCCAGTCTGGCTTAATCCCTTGATGGTAACACGATCCCGATCTCATGTACGAAATGCTTGCTGACACTCGACCACAGCACCGCTGACAATGGCACGACGTGCTATGATATTACTTCGACGAAGGGATGATACGCTGTCGGAGAGGTTCTTCTCGCCAGTGTCCCAAGATCTTAATAAGATTGCCTTGCTAATGCCATCGTATTTTTTTTTACAGCAGCAAAATACTCATTGAAATCTTTTGGAAGTGATATATTTTATTAGCTGTGCGTTTCATAAATTGTGAGAGATGCGACAGGTAATGCGAAAATATCCAATGTCCATAAAAGCTTTAGTAGTGTAACAAAAAGTTAATAATTCATGCGAGTATAATTAATACGATATCTGCTACGTAATACAATAGCAATACAATGTCTATCGATCATGAACACAACACGTAACTAGAAGAGGATACGTGAGCTAATGATACACCTACTTGCCACTCGATCACGTTACAGTCGAGAGTTTAATAGAGCCACTCGACATGATGATCCATACGCTGGAGGTTGAAGCGTATCGCGGCGACCCGAGTCTGACGTCGGGCTTGAAATGCCACGGTCGTAATCCCATTTCTTAAGGGGAATAAAACGAATTGGCATTCGAAGTGTCGCTGGGTTTAAACGCGGTCACCGTTGAATTACTACGACAAAAATATGCCGTCGTCGTTCTGTATTGCATGAACGAATCGGAAGGTAAAACATCTGAGAACCCCGACGCAATGAAGGAGTTTAACGAACTTACTGAAGCACATCGTAAAGCTTTGCTTTTCTGCGATTGTCCCTAGCTCGTTTCTGCGAATCGGAATGCGAGGGAGGTAGTTCTGAAAGAGAAGCAAAGGGCGGAACAGCGATGAAGAAGTAGAGGTACAAGCTAGTTTCTACTGATCGTAATTGGATTGAGGAACACCGGAGTTCAACATTCCCTGATTTTCGTTTTATGACGATATCTTGTAGCCAAGCTTCGAAAAAGTACAGAAATTAAGAGTTTCTTCCAAGTTCAACACAAACAATACAAACAATATATATATACACATACATACGTGTATATATATATATATATATATATGTGTGTGTGTGTGTGTGTGTGTGTGTGTGTGTGTGTGTGTGTGTGTGTGTGTGTGTGTATGAATTAATAAAATAAGCTTAATAATGTTGTGAAATATGCGATGATGAAAAATATTCATTGCATTAAAACATAAACGTAACATGATATTAATTACAATTTTGAATTAATAAATAAGGTGTTAAAACATGATCATTAATAATTAATACACTGAATAAAAATATAATAAAATACTTAGATATTCAACTGTCATTTGCATTAATGAATAGCATTAAAATAACAAACTAATGAGCGATCGTAAAAAAACTTTCGATAGTTGCAGATCTAATTGCCAATGAAAAATAAATAAATCACGAGGATTAAACGCGCGCGTATTAAACCGCATTAAATTTCCGGTAATAGTTAATTTTACGGGAATTACACATGTACCGCCACAAGCACGTGAACCAGAAATTTTGGCCGTTGCTGTACGTGGAATAGACGCGTGTTCGTCCGTGAAATGACCATTAGATCCAGCTGGACCGATACATCTACGCAGAATTCCAGAACAGGAGCCGCGATAGACGGCAAGCTAAGCCACCGTTACACATGTGCGGGACAGGCATGTGTGTAGCTATATCGCGCGTATGTATCGCCCTCAAACGAACCGGCACCACGCCATCGGTGTAAATAACTTTTCGCCCACCTAGGATATGCGACAAATACCGTCGTGTTACGTGAGCACGATATAGAATGAGTAATGAATACGGATCTAACGGACCGGCGAGTATAAGCCATTAATGATTTAATACGTTGGCAAGAGCCAATGACCGATTAGTTAATAAGGATTAAGTAATAGGAGCAATTAATTTTAATTACTATCGAAATATATCAATCGCCTGCAATAAAATGAAAGCGTTTTATCAATAATAGGATTATACATATAGTATCCGCAAAATAATATGGCTTATATTTGCGTGCTGCGCTAAAATAATTCATGAAGTGAAAATCAATCGCTAATTAAGTGAAAATAGAAGCCAGTGACAGCCATTTTCATTGGACAGAATTCCTATCCCCATATAATAAATTCTTGAAATAACTTTACGTATTATAATATATTGACATTATCGTATAGACATAAATGTGTTTTTTTTTTTTACGTAAATTATATTTCTTCACGGAACGTGATGGCCGAGAGAAATGATAAAATAAAATGACATTTAGATATTAAATCGATCGGACGTTATAAATATGTAGTGAAATATGTACTTGGTTCACATATTAAATACAAATTATTGAGGGATTATTCGTTTAGTAACAACATTTATATTTTATATTAGTCAACAAACTTGCTGGATTTGCCTATATAAATGTATATGCAAATTTGCACCATCAAATTATCCCTCTTCAAAATTCTATCAACGTTTATTTACGGTAAAGTGGCAGGTATAATTGGGCTAACCGACGATAGTTTATTTCTCGTCTGACTGTATGGCTCGAACATGTCCGCAATGTAATTTCAGATAACCGACACGCGCGCGCGCGCGCGTGCGAGCGCGCGAAAGCGCGATCTGAACCGCGCGGCTGTTCCAGAAATACATAATTTACTGGCCGACGATGCATTCTGCGCGACCAGATTCGTTACGGACGCATCCGTCATCGTTCGTTTAACCGATCGACCGACGCCGGCACGCGACGCATGGTGATTAATCATGCAAATTCGCCGGCGCACAATTGGTGCGCCGGACAGGGACACCGATAAAACCCGGTCTCGGCGACTGTAAAAAATTCATAAAATACTCTTCCGTACCAAGTAGCGCGATGCCCGCGATGGTTTCGCCGATCGATATCGAAATGTCGCACGCGGGTCTACTTCGATGGGCGAGAGAGGGTCGTCCCTACGCTCACGCGAGTCACAAACCGTCGACCGCCCCTGTATATGTCTCTGTCACGGAATGTCTCCGCCATTTCCACGCGCCGCTTCAATTTCGTCGGTTTCGTATGCCCGGAGCTTGCTTAAATTTCAGAGCACTATCCAGAGCCTGTGCAGCAGCGTCTCCGCACCTCTTTCGCGCCGCAAAATCGGCGCGACATCCGATACCTCGTGTACGCGAGGAAATACATCATCCCTCTTGCCAGACGTGTTGCGATATGAGGGAAACTAGGATGAGTACGTGAATATCGAAGCGATAATGTTAGGCTAATGATCGCTCTGTGTTTGCGAAACGGACGAAATATGTATGGTGGAATGGTTCCAATTTGAAATGTCTTACACGGAAAAAATGATTTTGTTGATTCAGATAATGATAATTGTGATTAACATAATGATGCATATAGTTAAGTTAATCATATTTCGTGTCAGAAATATTATAAAATTATGGTTGGGTACAAAAATAACTATATTTTTCTCTTAGTGTAAACTTAATATTTGTAACTAAGTAGATTTGTTGGTGTAGCAAACAAATTATGTTTGAAAACAATTATACTCACAGAACCTAGAATAAAATCTGTTGATATACTAAATTTCTATGATACAAAGATATATATGTTACTTCAACAAATAAGTTTTATTAAAAATCTCAAATCATACTTTAAATTAATTTTGGCAGCAAGTTGTCTTTGCTATACCATCAAATCTGCCGTGTTACAGACTTAATTTATGTTAGAAGTGTCGATTTTATGCAACTCTGACAATTGGCGAATATACCACAGAAAATTAATTGTTTACGGCTGTAAATTTGTTGAATTAACATAATATTTAGTTGTTACAGCAAAATTTTTTTCCCACGTTAGAAAATGCTTTATGGAATAATTTTTGTGTCGACGGCTAATTAACAATATCGAGAAATTACGAGAAAAATGGTGAAAAATGCGATACATAAATGTAAGATATATTTTTCTGACAATACACCGATATACTGTGAGCTTTCTTTAAGCGCCTTGCGCGAAAGTACGAAGCAGAAGAGGGGCCTCGAAAGTTCCGCGACGCCGGATTCGCCGTCGGTAAGAAGCCGGAGAGTCGCGGGGCTTTTCACAACGAAAGATTTCTCGCGCGTCTACTTGCTGGTCGGTGTAATAGCTTTTTAGTTACCTCGCACACAGCGTACTCGAGTTCTGACGGTACGGAGTAGCAATTACTCCGCGAACTTGCGCCGCGCCGCGCCGCGCCGGTGGGGTGGGCGAACAAGTGGGCATTCAGCCGCGGGTGCGCAGCCAAAACAATTCCCGCGTTCTTGAAAACGCTTTTCGCAATGTGCCGCGGGAAGAGTTATGGGAAAATTTTCTGTATCCCGACTCGGTCGCACTGCTTACCTCCGCCAACTTCCGGCGCGGAGCTTTGATTCATTTCCGCACTTCCTGCCGCGAAATGTCGCGGGCGCAAAACGAGAAATATATCGGACACGGAACGAGTTCTCTCACAGTGTAATTGTATAATTAACAGTAAGCTAAATTGTTTTATCCGGGAGCGATGGAAGTTCGTTAATCGGGGGTTTGTCAGATATCGGAATAAAATAAAATCTCGAACCTCTCTCTTCGAATTCTCGCGTTTATTCCGCGGTGTCTCGCTCCCAACGTAACACGTCGGAGATCTCGTGCCACCTCGATGAAGAAGCACTTGTATTACCCTCCAGCACGTGAAACCGTGAACAAGATATTACCGGTGGGGAAGTAGCATGCCAGACACGTTACATTTCTGGCGCATTATCGCCGACGAGGAATTCAGAGTTTAATGCATTTTGCGACTTCTGCCGTCTGCTAACGCAGTTCCCGTCTGCGCGGGTCTCGCGCTTTACCCGAGATGTCTAATTATGAGACGCATTTTTCAACGTTGAGACCTATTTCAAGACTTATCTAATCGCGGGAGTACCTGCCAAGAGTGCACGAAGAAGAGTGTAATGTGGTTTGTAGTCTGGCAAGTTAATTTCGCTCGACGACGATTCCACACGCGCGCACATGTTATATTTTAGCAGGACAACGACGGCAAGGTAAACAAGTTTCCCAGCGTTAAAACTGCCCCGCGGGCACTGACCGACTTCGGATACCACGAATATAGTAAGAGCATCACACTGGGATCGTCGACTTAACGACCGGCCGTTAAAAAGCTTATTGCAACTGTCCCGCGAGAAACGAGAAACTATGAAAATTATTTTTACTTTGGCACAGGATAAATATATGTCAAACATCGGAAAATGATTAAATTTTTACCATTTAACTTGACATTTACGTGACTTCCCAGTGACACTGAGCAATTTTAATTATTGATCGGGAGCGTTTTTCATGCTAGAATTGTAATTCTACTTAATCTCTGAATAAAAATACATACAATTTAAAATGTATGATGATCTGTGTGACATATTTTATATTCATTGTGAAAAAGGTTAAACTATTATTAACGCGCGGAGAATAACTTGAACTGCATTTGAATCGAAAACGCCGGAATTATGTATACTGTTTGTTGATAAAACATGCTGCCCGAATCGTTTTTCTTCGTGCATTTACTACAGTTTGATAGAATTGAATGTGGAATGTTTTATTTAATTGGGTAAAAGCTTTTGTAATTCAATGTTTAATGCACTAAGTCACAGTTCAACAGACACACAATTCATATGTTGAAATATGAAATTCACCACTAGAAATTATAAAACGTTTCGAAGCTATTACATTGCGCACACATATTCTCTTTCTTTTTCTCAAAACAAAAACTGTATTAACAATTATAGTTATAAAAATACTTTTAATTTTAACCTCTGAAACTCTGAATATATATTTTTTAATATCTATCAAATAAATTAAATTACTATTGTATTAAATTTATTGTTAGATTTTTTTATTAATTTTCACAAAGCACTTTCATAAAGAGCTTGTACGTTTGTATGTATACCGAGAACAATTTTAGAATCATATGAAAAATACATCGATACAGAGAAAGTTGAACATTAAAAAGAAAGTACTTGACGAAGTTAGTAGTACGGATATTACTAAGACTGCGGTATGTATGAGTATTTAATGAAGTATATCGATTTCATCCGTTTTTCATAAAATTTTAAATTGCTCTAATTTGATTAGATCCAGTTTTTTGATACCGTGGAAATATCGGCTTAATGAACTTCATTAAAAAGTCATAATCCGCATTCACCATATTTTTATATGTAGTGTTTTACTTCAAAGTTATCTATTACTGCATTAAAAATATAAATAAATAAAAACTTGCAACTTTTATCTTGTAAAAGTATAATAACTCTTGTTAAATCTTTATCATATATTATATTTCCATTGTTATAACATTATACACGATTTAAAACTTATTTAATATATATTTAATATATATTAAATAAGTAATAATATATATTATATGTTCAAATTTAAAGTGTATAATCATATAAATGTATATACATATGTGTATACGTGTGTGTATAATTTTTTTTTCTTGATGAAGATATATTTTGCGACATGAAGATATGTCCATAACGATCTATTCATATCTTTTATAATTTATTAGTCACCGCGAGTTTATCGTTGTAACCCCCATGATAATCTGAAAGACTTTTTTTACTTTTCGTAATATTGTCACGTCAGGGTACTAAGCTTCGTGATTTCTACACTTTTCTCATTTGCCGTTTATTTCTTATTCGGGTTTCTATAAGACTCTACCGCTGTTATGCCCGTTTTAGAAAGTGCATTACTCTCGCGGTCGTTTTGATAATTCATACATAGTTATGGATCGTACAATGTAACTTTTCCTACGTCAAACTGTCGGAAATTATATCGCGAGATATAACATGTTCTCAAATGTCTTTTGAAAAACGGATAGATCTTCGATATGCTTTTTATTATTGAAAAGAGTGTTAAAATTTTATTCTCTATAAATTTATCATATTATCACACGCAAATCACAATGCGATATTTATAAACAACTATTTTTCAAGTTATATAACATAACTATTTTTCATTAATTCGCGATGTATATTTTTAATTTTCGTAATTATATAATTATATAATTAGTCTATTTCAAAGGACAATTGACGCCTAGGTTATATCTATTTATCTGTTGATAATAATAATTATTATTATAAATTGTAGTAAATCTAGTGTACTGTAAAATAGAGCAAGATTTGTCAGAATGAATACGCCTGAATTGTTTATGCAATACAGTGTAAAGTGCAATAATGTGCAAAGAATAAGTGGATGCACGAACCACCAAAGGAAAAATTCCCGATTGACGAAAACGCGCCAGTGCACAATGAAAGTCGTAAAATATTTCACTGGTGAGAGAACGTTGGCTTTCTTCCGATGTAGTAACATATTTCCCACGTTTGATCGATAAGGGAGACTATACAGGAGGTAACATGGTTACAAAGGTTTATGAAGTAGTTGCAACCAAGAGCCTGAATGATTACCTATCAAGTATTGAGGATGTTTTTTGCGCAGAATAAATCTTACACGTCGCGAACATGGTGCAGCTTAATGTGTTTTGAAAAGCCACCAGTGCGAAATTTCAACTAATGCCCATATTCATAGTCAGGTCATATATTTAAATTCATCTTTAGATAGCCAATAAAATAATCCGTAGATCATTTAAAGATAAATTTAAGGAGGTCTTAAGGTCACTGCAAAACATGTCCACTCTAAATTCCGCAAAACTATAACGGAAAAAAGTGTCTTTTTTTTCCATTTTAAATAAGTGTGAAATTAAAGCGGAATTAGATATATAGGACATTGTCCCATGATATGCTGTTACATGCGGTACATTTACCGCGATGATTACCACATCGATCGAGACCCATTTATATTACTC